>SJYQ01096618.1:359125-408784 GCA_006410935.1 Redunca redunca
CATACACATATATTTTTTCTATTATTTCACAATAGTACACACAAAAGTACACGTACAGAAAAGCATACAGCTCAATAAGCTTTCAGGAATTGAATGCCCCCATATAACAAGCACCCAGGTCAAGAAGCAGAACATTACCCGCATCCTAGGAGACCTGCCTGTGCTCCCTTCCAAGCACCACCCTCTCCCTGGAAGGCAACTGCTATCCTGACTTTTAACACCACAGAGTGGCTTTGACTTGTTTTTTCTATAAATGGAACCACACAGTACATACTCTTTTTGTCTATAGCTTCTTTTACACTGCATTGTTTTGAAGATTTGTACATAGTGTGTACATCTGGAACATTCATCCTCATTTCTGTATGCTGCTGCCTTTTCCCTTCCAGCATCAATGGACATCTGGGTGGTTTCCAGTTTCAGGTGGTTATAAATTATGCTGCTTCAAACTTTGTAGAACACGTGTTCTTGCACACCTGCTCATGTCTGTGTCAGGTATTCACCCAGCTCAGAGTGAATGCAGGTGTTCAGTTGAATGAGATCGCGCCAAAAGTCTTTCAAAGTGGCTGCGTCAATCTAGACCAGCAAGAGCATATGGTGTTCTATTGGTCCCCGTTCTCTCCAACACTTGGTACGTCCCATCTTTCTCGTTTTAGCAGACAATGAACTTGTCTTGGCTTAAATCATCCAACCATGAGAAGCCACACCTGAACCTCAAAGAGGGTCTTACAGAGTACACAGAGAATCTGGACTCTATGTGGAAGGCAGGAGCTGGTTGAGACTCCTGCCTAGGATTACCTCCTGTATGGAGTGAGTGCCCCACCCCCCATCCACCAGGTTAAATATGTAGGTGGGAAAGAGGCGGTGTGAGTAGGTTTTAAGTAACCCAAGAGATACACCAGGCAAACACTGGTTAGTTAGGATGGGTGGTAGCCCAGTTTCCATTTTCAACACCCTTCTCTCTTGTCTATCTCTACAATAAAGGCTAACATACATTAAACACTCACTTCCCACCTTTTTTTGCAGTTAGATGACCAGGGAACAATGAAACATAAGGGGAACTTGGGAAATCTTTTGCTTTTCTAATAAAAGAGACAAGTGCAGACCTCTCCTCTTCCTCCATTTGTGAATGGGGATGTACAACCTCAACCATGGAGGGAAGTGGGAGAGGATTTAGAAAGACTACCCCAATGCTGTGGGGCCACTGAACCAACACCAGCAGCTGCTTACTTCCTGATATCCTCTTAAGAGCAGAGGACTCCTATTTGTTTAAGCCGCTCTAAGACAGTTATTTGCAGTCCAAAGAATTCCCAAGTGACACAGAGGCCAAGCAAGATGTGGACTCAGATGGGAACTGGATTTGTCTATGTGAGGTCATTTCGGGCTCAGAGACCAGTTTATGTGGAATTCTGGACAGCAGCCAATGTATAGTGGGTGGTGAGGGCCTGGCAGGTAAGATTGCGTATAGCAAGTGTGGGCAAGCCTTTCAAGTTTGCCTGTTAGGGAAAGGAAAGTAACTGGAGGAGGACACAGGATCCAGAAGTGTTGTCTTTAAGGTGGAGGACCTTGTGCATGTTGAAATCATTTTGAGGAGCCCAGCAAAGACAATATTGAAAACAGCAGAGTGGAAAAAACTGAAAGAATAAGGTTATTGAGGAGGCAGGAGAGAATGGATATAAAGCTCAGATGAGTGTTAGCCTAAAATTTGGGCATGCTGAATTGCTTTTGTTGTGTCCAACTCTTTACAACCTCATGGACTGTAGCCCACCAGGCTCCTCTGTCCATGAGATTCTCCAGGCAAGAATACTGGAATGAGCTGCTATTTCCTCCTCCAGGGCATCTTCCTTACCCGGGGACTGAACCTGCATGCATTGCAGGCAGATTCTTGACTGCTTGAGCCACCAGGGAAGCCCACTAGTTCTGGGAGTGCTGTGACTGGGGGAAGGGCAGGCAGCTGGGTCAAAGTTTGAAATCATCATTGTGAAACTGGGACAGCAAGCTGCCTAGAAGAGATAGAAGACTTTCCTGCCTGACTTGAAAGCTCAGTTGGAGTTAGCGATCATTCATTTAGAATGGTAGTCTGCATAATTATTTAATTCTATACAATGGTTAATGTACACTTTGTGAATTTTAATAAAAAATTTTTTTTGCATTTAAGTTACACATGGATGTAGCTAGAAAAAAAATTAGAACAGAAAGTTGTCTGATAAAAAGCCAAGTTCCTCTCTCTCAATCACCACATCTTCCCATCTTGCATGCTGCTGTTTATGACCACACCAGGGTTGAGTGGGGGGCTGGACTGGAGAAGAGTAAGCAGGATAAGGAAGTTCTTACTTAGCTGGCCCAGTAAGTCAGCTCTTCCTTCCTCCCTCCATCTGATTGATGTTTAATGCTGAGTGCTTTCTTGTGGCTCCCCTGCTGGAGCCTTCACTGAAGGTCCCCCAACAAGAGGACAGCACTCTCTTTTGGAACACTTGGGTTTCTCTGGTGGCAGATTGTAAAGAATCTGTCTACAATGCAGGAGACCTGGGTTCAGTCCCTGGAGAAAGGAATGGCTTGGCTACCCACTCCAGTATTCTTGCCTGGAGCATTCCATGGACAAAGGAGCCTAGCGGGTTACAGTCCATAGGGTCACAGAGTCAGACATGAATGAATGACTAAGATTTTCACTTCCACCTTTTTTCGGGTCCTCTCTCAAAATCTTGTTTTCCCTGGTAGTCCAACAGGCACTAATTTGGGTAGAATCCCTTTAAAAATGATCCCATGCATGGAGAGGACCCAGAGAGATGTTATGGGGTGGGAGGTGGGAGGGGATTCATGTTTGGGAACGCATGTACACTCGTAGTGAATTCATGTCAATATTTGGCAAAACCAATACAGTATTGTAAAGTAAACTAAAGTTAAAAATTTAAAAAAAAATGATCCCAATCTAGTTCAAGAGCTCATGACTTGGGTTGGGTTTGAGAGGAGACCAGGGTAGAGTCCCCACTTTCCCTTGGGTATTTTCCAGGAGACAACAATCCCCAGGGGGCCCAGTATGAAACCTGAACAATGGAGAAGCCATACTGAGAGTGATGTCTAGAAAGATGGGCCTGAGAGCATCCTCAAGGCCTCAGTCCCTTGAGCCCCAGCATGGTTCAGCCAAGGGAGGCAAGAATTCCAAAGGCCTCCAAGAAGGCTAGTGTGAGAGCAAAGCACACTAAATGAGACCTGGTCACTTGTTGTTGTTCAGTTGCTCAATCATGTCTGACTCTCTGTGAGCCCATTGACGGCAACATGCCAGGCTTCCCTGTCCTTCACCATCTCCTAGAGCTTGCTCAAACTCATATTCATCAGGTCGGTGATGCCATCCAACCATCTCATCCTGTGTCATCCCCTTCTCCTGCCTTCAGTCCTTCCTAGCATCAGGGTCTTTTCTAATGAGTTGGCTTTTTGCATCAGGTGGCTAAAGTATTGGAGCTTCAGCTTCAGCATCAGTCCTTCCAATGAATATTCAGGTCTGATTTCCTTTAGGATTGACTGATTTGATCTCCTTGCAGTCTAAGGGACTCTCAAGAGTCTTCTCCAACACCACAGCTCAAAAGCATCAATTCTTTGGTGCTTAGCCTTCTTTATGGTCCAATTCTCACATCCATACATGACTACTGGAAAAACCATAGCTTTGACTAGATGGACCTTTGCTGGTAAAGTAATCTCTGCTTTTTAATATGTTTTCTAGGTTTATTATAGCTCTTCTCCCAAGGAGCAAGCGTCTTTTAATTTCATGGCTGCAGTCACCATCTGCAGTGATTTTGGAGAACAAGAAAATAAAGTCTGTCACTGTTTCCATTGTTTCCCTATGTATTGGCCATGAAGTGATGGGACTGGATGCCATGATCTTCGTTTTATGAATGTTGAGTTTTAAGTCAGCTTTTTTACTCTCCTCTTTCACCTTCATCAAGAGGCTCTTTAGTTCCTCTTCACTTTCTGCCATAAGGGTGGTGTCATCTGTATATCTGAGGTTATTGATATTTCTCCCGGCAATCTTGACTCCAGCTTGTGCTTCTTCCAGCCCAGCATTTCTCATGATGTACTCTGCGTATAAGTTAAATAAGCAGGGTGACAATATATACAGCCTTGATGTACTCCTTTTCCTATTTGGAACCAGTCTGTTCTTCTATGTCCAGTTCTAACTGTTGCTTCCTGACCTGAGTACAGGTTTCTCAAGGGTTAAATTTTCAAGGGAAGTTTTTTGTTTTTTTGTGTTTTTTTTTTTTTTAAACCATATAAAGAGGTTATAATAGGACATTCTCTATTTCCTTGTGCATTTCTGCAGTTTCATTTCTGGTACATACTTTCACCACAGGTATAGCCCTTTCAGAGTTCTAACTTTATATGAAAGCACCAGGTCTACCTCTTTATTCTTGTTAACCCAAGGTCTTTCTACCATTGCTCTGCATCCATTAAAACTCAAAGTCCAGTAAACTCAAAGTCCCAGGGAAGCCTCCACCTCAGCTCATCCAACATTCCTGCATCCTCCCCATCCCGGCCTCCTCAGCTGCCCTGCCAATTTAACTCCCTCTTAACCTTGGGACCATCAAGAATGTTCCCTACTTTCTTGTGAGCTTAGCTATCCAATTAACAGAAAGCTTAATTTATTTTACAAGCATCTTAACGTGTTTTGGAAGAAACAGAACTGAATACATTTATGGAACATATTCACATTCATGAAGAAAAATATATTCTAGAATAATTGAATACAAATGTTTTAAATTAGAATATGTGACAATAATATCTTGAAGATTATCTTGAATAACAAATACTCCTTGTGGTATTCATAAAAAAATCTTAATATTCATTGGGTATTTTCAAGAGTGCTCTTAAGTTTTGGATAAATCACACATTGACAAATTGGGAGTAGCTTGGACATTGAACTAACTGATCCTTCCATGAACTGACCTCTAGGGATCTGGGCTCCTTCCATTTAACTTTCAGTACTTTTTTAAAATACAGGTTAGTTCAGTACACTGCACTTTTTTTTTTTTTTTTTTTTGGTAAAATGTTGACACATGCCTGCTCAGAATAACTTGACTATATCAACTGATTTACTTGGTGGATAAAGGTAATTCATAAACCAGTTCCTATGCTGACTTTTCTTCTACCTTCCCTCCCAGATTCCCACTGTTATGGTTTATTCTCCTCTAAGCAACATTAGGGCTTCCTAGGTTGCTCTGTGGGTAAAGAATCCACTTGCAATGCAGGAGACCCAGGTTTGATCCCTGGATCGGGAAGATCCCCTAGAGGAGGGCATGGCAACCCACTTAAGTATTCTTGCCTGGAGGATCTCATGGACAGAGGAGAGTGGCAGGCTACAGTCCATGGGGTCAAAAAGAGTAGGAAGTGACTGAGCACGTACCAAGAAACATTAATGATTATTTTCTCCACCCAACATCTCACATGGTTTTAATAAAAATAATTGAAGGGATGGATGTGTGAATGAATCACTTAATCAAATTTTTTTTCCTATCTACTTACTGTTTTTTCTCTTCCAGTTTTATTGAGATATAATTGACATAGTGCACTGCGTAAGTTTAAGTTGTACAGCATATTAGACTTACATACACCATGAAATGATTATCACAATAACTTTAGAGCATACACCATCTCATATAAATGCAAAATTAAAGAAATTTTAAAAATGCTTTTTTCTTGTGATGAGAACTCTTAACAACTTATCACATATACAGCAGTTGTATATCATGTTGTACATTACATGCCCAGTGCTTATTTATCTTATAACTGGAAGTTTGTAGCTTTTGATAAGCTTTCTAAATTTTACTTTTTACAGTGACACTTGTTGACCTATACCTGAAATTCTGATTATTATAAATATACTGAAGAACATAATGATAGAAATAGGGAAAAGAAGGAAGAGGAAAGAGAAACATTTTTAAATGTTTTAAACTGAGTATTGTACTTCTTTTTAAAAAATATATTGCAGGAATTGAATACTGAAAGCAAAAAGAGCTAAACTGTAGGACACAGACAATATCAAAACTGACTTCAGAGATGAATGAAAGGGAATTATAAAACCCAGATTGGAGGGGAAGGTTTCATAGAACAGGTACAAATTGAAGTGAAAAACCTCGGTATTGACTCAGGAAACAGGGATTCTTACAGGTAAACAAACCCAATAAACTATAGGTTACAGCCTGACTAGTCACATTATAAAAGTCCTTTCATATAGAGGGCATTTTCTATGATGATCATTTCTGCCTTTCCAATAATATTTAATTTTACAAAATTCTAATTGATATGTTACTTTCCAGCATCAAAGTTACTGCATGAACAAAGGTAGTTCATCATTTTGAGGAGTTTTCCCAGCCATAGTGTTTACCCCAAGAATTAGCTCAACCCCCCTGCTTAGTTATCAACTGGTTCATTATTCTATGTAAGTAATTAAAATAAGTGTTCTCAGGATCAACAGTACACTCAGACCACCCTTGACATGGATAAAAGGAATGTGCTAAAGCTAAAGGGACTTCTTTGTTGGTTGTTGTTATTATTGTTATTTAGTTGTCTAGTTGTGTCCAATTCTTCGGGATCCCATGGACTGCAGCATGCCAGGCCACTCTGCTCCTGTCCCTTTATTGGTTGGCGCAGGGGGATGTTAATTAATTGTATTGTATTTTCATAAAGTAGATAATCGCAGATATTCATTTGATCACTAGCTCCTCTTTCCCTCTGCTGGTGCTGCTGCTAAGTCCCTTCAGTCGTGTCCGACTCTGCGTCACCCCATAGACAGCAGCCCACCAGGCTCCCCTGTCGCTGGGATTCTCCAGGCAAGAACACTGGAGTGGGTTGCCATTTCCTTCTCCGATGCATGAAAGTGAAAAGTGAAAGTGAAGTCGCTCAGTCGTGTCCGACTCTTCGCGACCCCATGGACTGCAGCCCAGCAGGCTCCTCCATCCAAGGGATTTTCCAGGCAAGAGTACCTCTTTGCCTCTAGACATGACATCCCTTAAAGTCCTAGGCTGTGGCTCTGCACATCAACCTCAGAATCAGGGTCCCGAACAATGGAGGTTTGGCAAGGGCTCTGGCGGCGTCTTCGAACTTGAACCTGGACCCTTGGCCCATGCCATGGTCATCCACGTGGTCCTCCTTTGGCCCTGGCCCGGGCAGAAAGGGCCTCCCTCGGCTGTGAGGCAACTGAGGAAAGGACTTCTTTTGACAGAACATTCTTTTTCAGAAAAGGGTAAAGGTATGAATCCTTCTGATCATTCTAGAAGAATGTCAGGTTTTAGGGGCTGCCTTGCATCCAAAGAACCATGCAGAATGTTTATATGAACCTGTCTGTATTGATTGATGGCTTACCCTTTACTGTCTGGAGGTACAGTGAGTGAAGAGGAGGTGAAAGCAGGTCCATTTTACATGCCATCCTTTGGGTTTACTACCAGAATTGCCAAGAGGATTTTAATAAACAACTTTCTCCCATCCAGTCTTAATGAGAGAGTTCATTGTAAAATGCTATGGCGTACTGTCTTATATTTTGTGGAAGGTCTTTATAAACTTGCCCCATATCTGCTCAGAATGTTTCAAGAATGCTCACATACCCTTTATCCTTTTAAGCAAAATCTTTCCTCTGGTGTTCAGAGTGGCTTGGGGAGGCCAACCCAGAGTCTTCCAGAGGTATCAGTTATGTACACCTGCGACCTGTGTGATGGATGCAGACAGTTCAGTTCAGTTCAGTCACTCAGTCATGTCTGTTTCTTTGTGACTCCATGGACTGCAGCATGCCAGGCTTCCCTGTCCATCACCAACTCCCGGGCCTTGCTCAAACTCATGTTCATTGAGTAGGTGATGCCATCCAACCATCTCATCCTCTGTCATCCCCTTCTCCTCCTGTCTTCAGTATTCACCAGCATCAGAGTCTTTCCTAATGAGTTGGCTCTTTGCATCAGGTGGCTAAAGTATTGGAGCTTCAGCTTCAGCATCAATCCTTCCAATGAATATTCAGGTCTGATTTCCTTTAGGATTGACTGGTTTGATCTCCTTGCAGTCTAAGGGACTCTCAAGAGTCTTCTGCAATACCACAGTTCAAAAGCATCAATTCTCCAATGCTCAGCTCTCTTTACGGAGAAGGCAATGGCACCCCACTCCAGTACTCTTGCCTGGAAAATCCCATGGACGGAGGAGCCTGCTGGGCTGCAGTCCATGGGGTCATGAAGAGTTGGACACGACTGAGCGATTTCACTTTCACTTTTCACTTTCATGCCTTGGAGAAGGAAATGACAACCCACTCCACTGTTCTTGCCTGGGGAATCCTAGGGACGGTGGACCCTGGTGGGCTGCCGTCTATGGGGTCGCACAGAGTCGGACGTGACTGAAACAACTTAGCAGGAGCAGCAGCAGCAACAGCAGCAGCTCTCTTTATAGTCCAACTCTGACATCCAATACATGACTACTGGAAAAACCATAGCTTTGACTAGATGGACCTTTGCTGACAAAGTAATATCTCTGCTTTTTAATATGCTGTCTAGGTCGGTCATAGCTTTTCTTCCAAGGAGCAAGCGTCTTTTAATTTCATGGCTACAGTCACCATCTGCAGTGATTTTGAAGAACAAGACAATTAAGTTTGTCACTGTTTCCATTGTTTCCCCATGTATTTGCCTTGAGGTGATGGGACTGGATGCCATAATCTTAATTTTCTGAATGTTGAGTTTTAAGCCAGCTTTTTCACCCTCCTCTTTCATTTTCATCAAGAGGCTCTTTAGCTCTTCTTTGCCTTCTGCCATAAGGGTGGTGTCATCTGCATATCTGAGGTTACTGATATTTCTCCCTGCAAACTTGATTCCAGCTTGTGCTTCATCCAGCCCAGTATTTTGCATCATGTACTCTACCTCTTGATGAAAGTGAAAGAGGGGAATGAAAAAGTTGGCTTAAAACTCAACATTCAGAAAACGAAGATCATGGCACCTGGTCCCATTACTTCACGGGAAATAGATGAGGAAACAGTGGAAACAGTGTCAGACTTTATTTTTCTGGGCTCCAAAATCACAGCAGATGGTGACTGCAGCCATGAAATTAAAAGACGCTTACTCCTTGGAAGAAAAGTTATGACCAACCTAGATAGTATATTCAAAAGTAGAGACATTACTTTGCCGACTAAGGTCCGTCTAGTCAAGGCTATGGTTTTTCCAGTAGTCATGTATGGATGTGAGAGTTGGACTGTGAAGAAGGCTGAGCACTGAAGAATTGATGCTTTTGAACTGTGGTGTTGGAGAAGACTCTTGAGAGTCCCTTGGACTGCAAGGAGATCCAAACAGTCCATTCTGAAGGAGATCAGCCCTGGGATTTCTTTGGAAGGAATGATGCTAAAGCTGAAGCTCCAGTACTTTGGCCACCTCATGTGAAGAGTTGATTCATTGGAAAAGACTCTGATGCTGGGAGGAATTGGGGGCAGGAGGAGAAGGGGACGACCGAGGATGAGATGGCTGGATGGCATCACTGACTCTATGGACGTGAGTCTGAGTGAACTCTGGGAGTTGGTGATGGACAGGGAGGCCTGGCATGCTGCGATTCATGGGGTCGCAAAGAGTTGGACTCGGCTGAGTGACTGAACTGAACTGAACTCTTCATATAAATTAAATAAGCAGGGTGACAATATAAAGCCTTGACGTATTCCTTTTCCAATTTAGAACCAGTCCATTGTTCCATGTCCATTTCTAATTTTTGCTTCTTGACCTGCATACAGGTTTCTCAGGAAGCATGTCAGGTGGTCTGGTATTCCCACTTCTTTAAGAATTTTCTACAGTTTGTTGTGATTCACACAGTCAAAGGTTTTGGCATCATCAATAAAGCAAAAGTAGATGTTCTTCTGGAATTTTCTTGCTTTTTCTATGATCAAATGGATGTTGGCAATTTGATTTCTGGTTCTTCTGCCTTTTCTAAAACCAGCTTGAATATCTGGAAGTTCTCAGTTCACATACTGTTGAAGCCTAGCTTGGAGAATTTTGAGCATTACTTTGCTAGTGTGTGAGATGAGTGCATTTGTGCAGTACTTTGAACATTCTTTGGCATTGCTTTCCTTTGGGATTGAAATGAAAACTGACCTTTTCCAGTCCTGTGGCCACTGTTGAGTTTTCCAAATTTGCTGGCACTGAGCAGATGACCCACAAACTGGAGAACAATTATACCAAAGAAGTTCTCGCACTGTTACAAAAGTTCTAGGACCTACAACAGGTTTCCCAACCAGGGGATTCGGCAAAGGGACTGAGAAGCCCCAAGGAATTTGACTTTGGAGGCCAGTGGGATTTGATTATGGAACTTCCACAGGACTGGGGTAACTTGGAGGGCACAAACAAAACCTTGTCCACAGCAGGACCCAGGAGAAAGGAGCACTGACCCCACAAGGGACCGAGTCAGACTTGCCTGTGAGTGTCCTGGAGTCTCCGGCGGAGGTGTGGGTTGACAGTGGCCTGCCGTGGGTCGGGGCAGTGAATACAACAGTGCTGGCATAAATCCTCTTGAAGGAGGTTGCCCCTACCATAGTTTGGCATCAGGCCAAACAACAGGGAGGGAATACAACCCCACCCATCAACAGAAAATTGGATCCCCACATTCAGTCCCTCCCATCAGGAAGCTTTCGCAAGCCTCTTATCCTTATCCATCAGAAGGCAGGCAGAATGAAAACCACAATCACAGAAAACTAGCCAAACTGATCACGTGGGTCACAGCCTTGTCTAACTCAATGTAACTATGAGCCATGTGGTGTAGGGCTACCCAAGACGGACGGGTCATGGTGGAGACCTCTGACAAAATGTAGGCCACTGGAGAAGGGAATGGCAAACCACTTCAGTATTCTTGCCTTGAGAACCCCCTGAACAGTATGAAAGGGCAAAAAGGATGGAGACACATCTATGGAAATACTGGGAATATACAAGGAAGTGTGGCCTGGAGCAGAGCTGAAATCATTGCAGTCTTCTAGCAGCCTGGAGAGTAGAGGATTCTGGCTCTCCAAGTCAAGAAGGATCGCTGCAGCTCCAAGGCTGGAGCCCCAGAGGCAGGAGGGGGCCAGCAGCGCCTCCTGGGAGAGTTGCCTGGGTCACAAGGAACAGCTCCTCTACTCAGAATATCTTCTCCCTGCAGATTCAGCTGGGCTTGGGCTTGCCCAGGGCTCAATTCATTATCTCCTTATCTTTACAACTTTCCACAGTTCACAAGCAAATTCTTTCTGAGCTTCTTAGCTGAAATCCTTGGGAAAAAGAATCTAGTTGAGGCCATCTTTTTGTGCCAAGTCATCATTGGTCCATGGGTGGTCTGGCTTCTCTTGAAGCAAGGGTCTCCACTTTGGTCTTGGGGTCATTCATATCTAAACAGACAAGGTTCCTTGTCATGGAATGACCTGGTGAGGCTCATTTTGGGACTATGAATGAGTGGGGCAGATTTTCATAGAAGGGAGGAGAATGACTGATCAAGCCTGAAGCAGCCTGGATGGTAGTCTCTCAAAAGTCCTCTAGGGAAGTATCTCCTTCAGCCTTTATTGCTGTCAGGGCCCACATATATGCTGGGAAGGAACAGGCCTCTGGCAGCCCACTCTAAAACCCACTTGTTTTAGTTTGTATCCTTTAAAACTGGAGCAAAACTTACTAAGTTTTTATTGGGAGATCAAAACAAACACTTAGGTGAAGAAAGCATACTGCCCTAAAAACTAGGAAGTGTCATGTCCTAATGCAAAATTTCCTCAACCTTATCACAAATCAAAGAAAGGCTTTGTCAACTACAAATTGGCCCTTACCGAGAGCATTGCCAATGACTAAACAACAAGGCATTTACCATCTGCCTGTGCTGAGATTGAACCCCAGGCTGCTATAGCTGGCGACCTTCAACAACCCCTGAGGGAGTTCAGGGTGGAGAGAGGTGCTCTGCTCCAGGGAATCTGGTGGGTTAGATAGTTGGATGTTTTTAGGCACAGATTTTATGATCTCAATCCTTGCATCTCGTCATATCTAGAGAAGCACTAAACCCCTTCATGGTGACATCAGACCCTCATGACTTATAGAAACCTTTTGTAAATTGAGTTCTTCATGGTATTGAACTCCCCCTTCACCCAAACTTTATATATTGACTTTCCCCCACTGCCACTTTGGAGCAGTCTCTCAGAGCTATCTGAGATGCTGCCTCCGGGGCTGCAGTGCTCATTTTGCCCCAAATAAAACTTAACTCACAACTCTCAAGTTGTATATCTTTTTTAGTCGAGAGCTTAATTCTTAATTTTGGCCTATTACACTGGCAATATCCATTGTTAGGAGGGTACAGAAAAAGTGTATGAGAGGGTATACTCTCATACATAATGGAAATGTATATGAGAGTATACATATACAAAGCCTTAAAAAGGCGTGGAAAATGAAGTATTTCCTGCTATATCAGTGGGCAAGAAATGTCAAAGCTATCACAATTCCAGCCCTCCCAATGTGAATTTCTGAGCCATGCCAACAAGCAGCGTCACTCCCTACAAGAGGAACTAAAGGATGTCACAGTCATCAGTGGTTATAGCTCTCCATGTGACCTAAGGGAATTCATGAAGAGAAGAGTATATCTGTAAAAAGGCAGGGTACTGGTACTCGATAGGCGAGATGCAGGTGAAAGGAATGACTTCAATAATCCCAGATTCTTGCATCTTCCCATATAGGCAAGAACCCTGAATTTCTTAACTTGATATCTGTTTTCCTTACTTAACAATAGTCTTTGATGTTCAGACTGCCTGCCCGCTTTGTTGCAAACTTGTGTATAGCCCGACTCCCTCTCCTGCCTCTGGGAAGCAGTCCCTTAGGGCTACTGAGATGCTGTCTCCCAGGGAGTCCTAAACATTCCCACCAAATAAAGCATTTCTCAACTTTCATGTTGTGACTAATTTTTTAGTCGACAGGTGCATATGGTCCAACTCAGTAAGTTCATTCATAGTGGTGTGGGTGGGTTAGTCGCTCAGTCGTGTCCGCTCTTTGTGACCCCATGAACTGTAGCCCATCAGACTCCTCTATCCATGGGATTCTCCAGGCAAGAATACTAGACTGGATTGCCATTCCCGTCTCCAGAGGATCTTCCTGACCCAGGGATTGAACCCAGGTCTCCTGCATTGCAGGTAGATTCTTTACCATCTGAGCTACAGGGAAGATCTGATTTGTAGTAGGGATTTGAAAGTTTACCTAATACTCCCTAGGGTGAAACACAAATGCAGCCCTTTGGTTTTATATAACTGATCTCATTTCCTCTAAAGCTACTATCTTGGTGGAAAGTGAGAGAAAACTAAATTTGCCCATTCCACTAAATCACAGTTTAATTAAATAATGTAACCTGTCCCTTTAGACCCTCAGTCTATCCTGGTAATTTCTCAGTATCTCAGCTTTTCTCTCTTCTCCTATTCCACTCCAAGAGAGTTTTAGGTATATAGGTGATGGGAGGGCTTACATATCCTTATGGTGGTAGGGAAAATGCTCTTTGAAGTTCATGTATGTTACAATCCCATTTTATTTTATTTTTTAAAATATTTATTTATTTGCCTGTACCTGGTCTTTGTTGTGGCATGCAGGATCCTGAGTTGCAGCAAGTGAACTCTTAGTGGTGGCATGTGGGATCTAGTTCCTTGACCAGGGATCGAACCCATGCCCCCTGCATTGGGAGCATGGAGTCTTAGCCACTGGACCACCAGGGACGTCCCTACAATCCCATTTTAGTTATTAACAAAAAAGGCAAGTGTGTTAAAGAAAAAAAAAGTCTGGAAAGGTATACTGAAAAGTCCTATCTTTGAATTATCTCTGGGAGGTGGGATAGCCCTGGGGCACTACACTCTTTTACACTTATGCATTAGTTCAATTTTATAAGAAGCATGCATTAATTAACTCCATGTTCAAGGTCAGAAGAGGCGGCCATGAGGGTATACCCCTCATCCAAGGTAAGGAGTAGCAGCTGCACTTTGCTGGAGCAGCCATGAAGAGAGAGATACCCCATGTTCAAGGTAAGAGAAACCCAAGTAAGATGGTAGGTGTTGCAAGAGGGCATCAGAGGGCAGACACGCTGAAACCATAATCACAGAAAACTAGCCAATCTTATCACATGGACCACAGCCTTGTCTAACTCAATGAAACTAAGCCATGCCACATGGGGCCACCCAAGACGGGCAGGTCATGGTGGAGAGGTCTGACAGAATGTGGTCCACTGGAGAAGGGAATGGCAAACCACTTCAGTATTCTTGCCTTGAGAACCCCCTGAACAGTATGAAAAGGCAAAATGATAGGATACTGAAAGAGGAACTCCCCAGGTTGGTAGGTGGCCAATATGCTACTGGAGATCAGTGGAGAAATAACTCCAGAAAGAATGAAGGGATGGAGCCAAAGCAAAAACAATACCCAGCTGTGGATGTGACTGGTGATAGAAGCAAGGTCCGACGCCATAAAGAGCAATATTGCATAGGAACCTGGAATGTTAGGTCCATGAATCAAGGCAAACTGGAAGTGGTCAAACAAGAGATGGCAAGAGTGAACATCGACATTCTAGGAATTTGCAAACTAAAATGAACTGGAATGGGTGAATTTAACTCAGATGACCATTATATCTACTACTTCGAGCAGGAATCCCTCAGAAGAAATGGAGTAGCCATCAGGGTCAACAAAAGAGTCCAAAATGCAGTACTTAGATGCAATCTCAAAAACAACAGAATGATCTCTGTTCACTTCCAAGACAAACCATTCAATATCACGGTAATCCAAATCTATGACCCAACCAGTAACGCTGAAGAAGCTGAAGTTGAACGGTTCTATGAAGACCTACAAGACCTTTCAGAACTAACACCCCCCAAAAAAGTCCTTTTCATTATAGGGGACTGGAATGCAAAAGTAGAAAGTGAAGAAACACCTGGGGTAACAGGCAAGTTTGGCCTTGGAATATGGAATGAAGCAGGCAAAGCCTCATAGAGTTTTGCCAAGAGAATGCACTAGTCATAGCAAACACCTTCTTCCAACAACACAAGAGAAGACTCTACACATGGACATCACCAGATGGTCAACACTGAAATCAGATTGATTATATTCTTTGCAGCCAAAGATGGAGAAGCTCTA
This sequence comes from Redunca redunca, assembly GCA_006410935.1. Classification (NCBI taxonomy): domain Eukaryota; kingdom Metazoa; phylum Chordata; class Mammalia; order Artiodactyla; family Bovidae; genus Redunca; species Redunca redunca. The sequence continues at coordinate 374,215 of SJYQ01096618.1, forward strand.
TACAGTCAGCAAAAACAAGATTGGGAGCTGACTGTGGCTCAGACCACGAACTCCTTATTGCCAAATTCAGACTTAAATTGAAGAAAGTGGAGAAAACCACTAGACCATTCAGGTATGACCTAAATCAAATCCCTTATGATTATACAGTGGAAGTGAGAAATAGATTTAAGGGACTAGATCTGATAGACAGAGTGCCTGATGAACTATGGACAGAGGTTCATGACATTGTAGAAGAAACAGGGATCAAGACCATCCCCATGGAAAAGAAATGTAAAAAAGCAAAATGGCTGTCTGGGGAGGCCTTACAAATAGCTGTGAAAAGAAGAGAAGCAAAAAGCAAAGGAGAAAAGGAAAGATATAAGCATTCGAATGCAGAGTTCCAAAGAATAGCAAGAAGAGATAAGAAAGCCTTCCTCAGCGATCAATGCAAAGAAATAGAGNGGAAAGACTAGAGATCTCTTCAAGAAAATTAGAGATACCAAGGGAACATTTCATGCAAAGATGGGCTCGATAAAGGACAGAAATGGTCTGGACCTAACAAAAGCAGAAGATATTAAGAAGAGGTGGCAAGAATACACAGAAGAACTGTACAAAAAAGATCTTCATGACCCAGATAATCACGATGGTGTGATCACTCACCTAGAGCCAGACATCCTGGAATGTGAAGTCAAGTGGGCCTTAGAAAGCATCACTACGAACAAAGCTGGTGGAGGGGATGGAATTCCAGTTGAGCTATTTCAAATCCTGAAGGATAATGCTGTGAAAGTGCTGCACTCGATATGCCAGCAAATTTGGAAACCTCAGCAGTGGCCACAGGACTGGAAAGGGTCCGTTTTCATTCCAACCCCAAAGAAAGGCAATGCCAAAGAATGCTCAACTACCACACAATTGCACTCATCTCACATGCTAGTAAAGTAATGCTCAAAATTCTCCAAGCCAGGTTTCAGCAATATGTGAACTGTGAACTCCCAGATGTTCAAGCTGGTTTTAGAAAAGGCAGAGGAACCAGAGATCAAATTGACATCTGCTGGATCATCAAAAAAGCAAGAGAGTTCCAGAAAAACATCTATTTCTGCTTTATTGACTATGCCAAAGCCTTTGACTGTGTGGATCACAATAAACTGTGGAAAATTCTGAAAGAGATGGGAATACCAGACCACCTGAACTGCCTCTTGAGAAATCTGTATGCAGGTCAGGAAGCAACAGTTAGAACTGGACATGGAACAACAGACTGGTTCCAAATAGAAAAAGGAGTACGTCAAGACTGTATATTGTCACCCTGCTTGTTTAACTTCTATGCAGAGTACATCATGAGAAACGCTGGACTGGAAAAAGCACAAGCTGGAATCAAGATTGCTGGGAGAAATATCAATAACCTCAGATATGCAGATGATACCACCCTTATGGCAGAAAGTGAAGAGGAACTAAAAAAAGTTTCTTGATGAAAGTAAAAGAGGAAAGTGAAAAAGTTGGCTTAAAGCTCAACATTCAGAAAATGAAGATCATGGCATCGGTCCCATCACTTCATGGGAAATAGATGGGGAAACAGTGGAAACAGTGTCAGACTTTATTTTTTTGGGTTCTAAAATCACTGCAGATGGTGACTGCAGCCGTGAAATTAAAAGACACTTATCCCTTGGAAGGAAAGTTATGACCAACCTAGATAGTATATTGAAAAGCAGAGATATTACTTTGTCAACAAAGGTCCATCTAGTCAAGGCTATGGTTTTTCTAGTGGTCATGTATGGATGTGAGAGTTGGACTGTGAAGAAAGCTGAGCACTGAAGAATTGATGCTTTTGAACTGTGGTGTTGGAGAAGACTCTTGAGAGTCCCTTGGACTGCAAGAAAATCCAACCAGTCCATTCTAAAGGAGATCAGTCCTGCGTGTTCTTTGGAAGGACTGATGCTAAAGCTGAAACTCCAATACTTTGGCCACCTCATAGAAGAGTTGACTCATTGGAAAAGACCCTGATGCTGGGAGGGATTGGGGGCAGTAGGAGAAGGGGACGACAACAGAGGATTAGATGGCTGGATGGCATCACGGACTTGATGGACGTGAGTTTGAGTGAATTCCAGGAGCTGGTGATGGACAGGAGGCTTGGTGTGCTGCGATTCATGGGGTAGCAAAGAGTCGGACATGACTGAGTGACTTAACTGAACTGATGCATTAATTTTATAACCAGAAAAAATAATGATGATGTTTTAGTTCCAGTAAAAAAAAAAAAAAGTAAAACAAAGGATGTTAAGTTGGAAATTTTTATTGACGTGCTAAGATACGATAGCTACTGATTGTCAAAGTAAGGTGTGAAAAGTGAATGTGAAAGTGAAGTCGCTCAGTCATGTCCTACTCTTTACAACCCCATGGACTGTAGCCTACCAGGCTCCTCCGTCCATGGAATTTTCCAGGCAAGAATACTGGACTGGTTGCCATTTCCTTCTCCAGGAGATCTTCCTGACCCAGGGATTGAACCCGGGTCTCCTGCATTGTACACAGACGCTTTACCATCTGAGCCACCAGGGAAGATGTTAGTAAGGTGTGAGTGGACCACAAAAATGCAGATATTCAAAAGAAATTTCAAAATCTGGTTACCTGTCTCTTGATCTGTCACCTAGGGAATCCCTCGCTCAGAGAGAAGATAAGAAGAGTCAGAAGAAGGGAAGGTTTCAGGGGGGAGGTTTTGGGGGTAGGATTTCTTTGGGAAAATCTAGGGAGCCACCTGCTCCCTCGCCTCAAGTCTAGTGAGAGAGGTCTCAAGGGGACTGACCACTGTGGGAGTTTGACATGGCCTCTGTCACAGGGCACATACTCTGGTCAGGTCCTGGCTGGCTCTGGAAAGTTAAGCAGCCTTGGCAAAAAGAACTGGATCTGGGCGCGAACTGATCTACATTCTGAGCACAGATCAAAGGAGACTAGAATCCTGGGGACTAGATGAGGAAGAGCCAGAGGCAAGGTCCACCCTGGTGAAGCCTGACCAAGAGGATGACCTATGAGGAAAAAAGAGACTTAGCAGTTAGGGACCAGGGGGCAGATGCTCAGGCACAGGCTGTGGGAAGCAGAGGAACAGGAGGAGAGGGAGCCGGGTCTGAGAAACCCAGCATGGGGGTCTCCCAGGACCCCAGGGAAACCCCTAGGAGTCAGGTTTAAACATCTGCCAGGGATCTATGGCAGACGGTGAAGAAAGCTGAGCGCTGAAGAACTGATGCTTTTGAACTGTGGTGTTGGAGAAGACTCTTGAGAGTCCCTTGGACTACAAGGAGGTCTAACCAGTCCATCCTAAATTAGATCAGTCCTAGGTGTTCATTGGAAGGACTGATGCTGAAGCTGAAACTCCAACACTTTGGCCACCTCATGCGAAGAGTTGACTCATTGGAAAAGATTCTAATGCTGGGAGGGATTAGGGGCAGGAGGAGAAGGGGACAACAGAGGATGAGATGGCTGGATGGCATCACTGACTTGATGGACATGACTTTGAGTGAACTCCGGGAGTTGGTGATGGACAAGGAGGCCTGACGTGCTGCAATTTATGGGGCTGCAAAGAGTCGGACACAACTGAGTGACTGAACTGAACTGAACTGAGGGACCTGTGGATCCCCAGGTGTAGAACCTATGAAGCCCTTCTACCAGGAACTTTCCTATCCCCATTCCCTCTGTTTCCCACTGCAACCTTAAAGGTCAGAAGCAGCAGCAAGATAAGGAGGGAGTGAGAAAGAGAAGAAACTGAACACAACCCTCCCTGAGGCTGCACACTACCCACCTGCCATTGGCCCTAGCTTTGGGGAAGTAAGAGAGAAACCTTATCTTTGAATGAGGATTTAAATACTAAGTAATTAAGTCTTTATTTGTGACCCTTGGACTTTTAACTAAGGGTGCCCAGAAAAATTTACAAGCTTGACAGGATTTTTACACATGGCCAGGAAAAGACCATCCTAAACCCTCACAAAAGCCATGGAAGGGATGGACTTGGAGGCTCTTATGCTAAGTGAACTAAGACAGAGAAAGACGAATACTGTGTGATATCACTTATATGTGAAAGTACAAAATACAACAAACAAGTAAATCAAAGAAGAAGCAGACTTACAGATATAGAGAAGAAACTAGTGGTTACCAGTGGGGAGAGGGAAGGAGGGAGGAGCAAGACAGAGGCAGGGGATTAAGAGGTATAAACTTCTATGCATTATGTATAATAAGCTACAAGGCTATATAGTACAATATCTTATATATTATAATTTTATTTCCAATATTTTATAACCATAAAGGGAATATAACTTTAAAAAACTGAGTCACTATGTTTTATACCTGAAACATAAAATATTATATATCAACTATACCTCAATTTTTAAAAAGGCAATGGAAGTCAAAAATAAAGTGGCTTTGATGAATACAACCCACAAGTTCTGTGTGTTCAGCATACTGGTTATAAAAGATTCTTTTCTTAGAAACCACTCTGCCTTGAGTTCCTAGATATACTGAAACACTGCCATTCAGATGTCAGCAAGAGCCCCTCATTCTTTGGAGGTCTGGGTAATTCCATAGTTTGGAAACATTTGAGCTTGTCCAATAATTTCTCTTCATTCCTAGAATTTACTCACCTGAGGTGCCTCTTATTTCCTCATCTGTTTTGCCTTCTGCTCTTTCCTCTCATCAGCCTGGATGCAGAAATAGCATCTCTTAGCATTCCCTCTTGGAGAAGGAAATGGCACCCCATTCCAGTACTCTTGCCTGGAAAGTCCCATGGACGGAGGAGCCTGGTAGGCTGCAGTCCATGGGGTCACTAAGAGTCGGACACGACTGAGCGACTTCACTTTCACTTTTCACTTTAACCTGTTGGAGAAGGAAATGGCAACCCACTCCAGTGTTCTTGCCTGGAAAATCCCAGGGACGGGGGAGCCTGGTGGACTGCTGTCTATGGGGTCGCACAGAGTCAGACATGCCTGAAGTAACTTAGCAGCAGCAGCATTCTCTCTGTAGAAGAATCTCCTCACACAGAGAGTAGTTGTGAGTAGTGGAGACTTAACTGAAGTTTTTCCATCTCTTCAAAGTGGAAATGTCTGATGGTCAAGGAGGTTTCTTTAGGTAAAGGTCAGTTGAGTTCCACAACATTTATGGAGTGACTGCTGTTACCAGGTCCTGTGATAAATGCTGGATACACAGAGTAAGTGATAGTCTCTATCCTCAAGACACTTAGAGTCTAGCTGGAGAGAGAATGTAAGAAACACAGTAAATGCCTGGCAGAGCCCATGTTGCCATGGCAACACACAGTGGTAGAGGGGAGTACACAGTCTGATATGAGGATGGGGGGAGTCAAGGAAGATTTCCCTCTGTGATAAAACAGAAGAGTAACCAAGTAGCAGATTGGAAAGAGAATCAAATACAAATTTGAGAACAAAGAAATATAATAGGTGTTTAACAAACTCAAGGGTTGGGTTTAACAGCAGTTTGGATACATGAGAAGAAACAATCAATGATCAGGAAACTTGGTAGAGGAAAGGACCTAGAATGAAGAAGAGAAGACAAGGCAGAAAACACAAAAGCAAACACAACAGACACAGAATACAGAGAGAGGCTCTTATTTATATCTAGCTGCTATAAGTCTCCTTGGAGCTGAGAATGAGCAGGGACAATTTTGAAGATAATCAAGAATTTTCCAGAACTGATGAAAGATGTCAAGCTCAGAATCAAGAAAAGCAAAAAACCCCAAGAAAAGTTAATAAAATAAATCTATTCTTGGCACATTAAATCTGCAAAAAATGAAACAAAAAATTAAAGATAAGCAGAGGAGGAAAAAACATTATTTCCAAAGAAGAAACAGTTAGAGAGGTTGCTCAACAGCAACAATGGAAACCAGAGAACAATGAACTGCCTTCTAAGTGCTAAAAGAAAACTGCTAGTCCAAAATTCTACATCTAGCTAAAAGGTCTTATAAGAATAAACATGAGCAGACATTTTTAGACAAATAAAAATTGAGTGAGTTACCCACTAGCAGAAATACTGTATTAATTTTCTACTTTTGCATAACAAATTACTATAACCTTAGCAGCTTAAAACAACATCCACTTATTATCTCACAGTTTTGTTGATGAGAAGTCCAGGCAAGGATCAAATAGGTTCTCTACTCAGAATATCACATGGCTGAAATCAAAGTGTCAGCCAATGCCAGGGTCTCATCTGAGGCTCAAGGTCCTCTACCCGGACCTTGTAGTTGAAAGCAGAAATGAGGTCTAAAAAAAGTCTAAGATTTGAAAGTATACAAATCATATTTTCTGATACAATGCAATTACACTAGGAAAAACTTAAAAAAACTCCATATTTATTTGGATATTAAGAAGTGCTTTTAAATAACATATACGTTAAATGAGGTATCACAAAGAAAATTAGAATAATATTCATGGGGTACAGCTGATAAAGGGAAATTTATAGTCTTAAATGCATATATTAGAAAATAACAAAGGTTAAAATTAATGAGCTAAGATTCTATTTCAAAAAGTTTCTATTCTAGAAAATAAAATATTGGATACCATACTATTACTCACAAGGATTTACTGCCTACCTCTGGGCAGTCAAGTTTAGCTGTACTTTCTGCACCAGTCAATGAAATGTTTACAAAAGTGTGATATGTCACACCTAGGCAGAAGTTTTACCATACTGTCTCTTTTCCCTTGTCATAAGGGTTGTCAATGCTCTAGACAGTGACTGTTCTGACAGCTTAAGTCACACAGTGACAACAATGTGGAAAAGAACCCAGCCAATCTGGATGGAACAGGCAGCATGAATGAGAAATAAACTATGTTGGCTGAAAGTCCTGAGATTTTTGAGTGATTGTTTGTTAATGCAGCCTAGCTTCCCTGGTGGCTAAAGAGTGGTGGTAAAGGACACTTGGGTTTGATCCTTGGGTTGGGAAGAGTCCCCGGAGAAGAAAACGGCAACCCACTCCAGTATTCTTGGCTCAGAAATCCCACAGACAGAAGAGCCTGGCAGGCTACACAGTCCATGGGGTGGCAAAAGTGTCGGACATGACTTAGTGACTAAACAACAGCTGGTGGGCAGGGCTAACTTCTCGCCCCAGGATGGCAGCACCTGGGCAGGGAATCAGTACAAGGCAGGCTGGGAGGAAGCATGGACCAGCCCTCTCGGGAGGGGACCCACCACTGCAGTCCTACAGGATGACACAAAAGCTACCAAGAAGCAGCAGGAGTCACCTGGGAGACCAGGGAACAGAACAGATGGGGATGACGGGAGAGAGGTATGTGCAAGGAGGAAGGCGCTGGTATCTAGATCCTGAAGTGGGTGGGTGGGAACAGGAGACACCCAGAGCCCTCGTCTCCCAGGCATGGGAAAACGTTAGATTTCTAGGATTCTAAAAATAACACAACAGAGGGGAGGGGGAATTACATGAAAGCAGTCAAAGAGTATAAGTTTTCAGTTATAATATAAATAAGTACTAGGGATGTAATGTAATGGTGGACTACAGTCCACAGGGTCGAAAAAGAGTCGGGACACAACTGAGCGACTAAGCAACAACAAGGGATGTAATGTACAATATGATAAAGACAGTTAACACTGTGGTATGCTACATATGAAAGTTGTTGAGAGTAAACCCTAAGAATTATCAAAGGAAAAAATATTTTTTCTTTTTCTTTTATATCTCTATGAGATGATGGATGTCCATTAAACTTTGATGTATATGTCAAATCATGATGCTATATGCTTTAAGTTTATACAGTGTTGTATTTCAGTTATATCTCAATAAAACTGGAAAATAAAATAAACATAATTACTAAGTGCCTAACATGCCCAAACACAAGAATTCATGGTTTTGAAACTTGCCTTTCTATGATCTCTTTCCCTTACCTAATGATCACCCCCTAGATTTTATGGCAGCTATAAAGGGAAAGACTGACCATGCAAGTCAGCCTCTGGCAGAATTCATGTCAGCATTCTAGGAGGAGGACTGGCTGAGCTGGCCAGTTCACAGCACTAATAATTAAGACATGAGTTACATCACGGACTAGAAACGCTATGAGCCGATAATTATGCTAATAAGTAAAAGTTGGATTCTGTATACGAGAATTTGGGCTACAACCACAGAAAATTGGGAAGGCAGTTGTCATTCTGTTCTACATCACATACCCTGAGGTCGGGTGGATGAAGAGACTGTTGACTCAAATTTAGTATTTTTAGGGTTCCTGTTGGGAACCCCAAATGGTAAATATAATAGTATGAAAGAAGAGGCTGGAGTAATAGGTGGGAGGACATCTCCTCCCCAGGCCGTCTTTCCATCTAGATGACCTAATGACTCATGGGTACTGTGATAGCTAGTATAAATAGGAATGGATTTGATGTGGGCTTCAAGGGGATGTCGGAATAATCATACAGAACACATCTTTGAGTCAGTGCATAGAAAGAACTAAACATCCTGACAGCTTACTGTCGACACTGACTTTTCTGTTGCAGGAAACTCTTGCCTGGGATACTAAAAGTTGTAAATATCATTTTTTTTTTTTTGCAGCAATTTCAAGAAGAAAAACATATAAAGGAACTTTGCCATTTTTTAAAATAGTTTGTATCCAATCACTCTCTAAGACTGAAATCCATGCCTCAAAACCCTCCCGTTGCCCTGCTCAATAATCCTCAACCACTACATCATGATTTTTGCCAATTCCCAATCAAGCTCCCTCACTGGAAGAGCTGCCTTCAAATAGACCCCAACGCTTCATAAATCCCAACTCTGCCTCCTCATTCTAGACGCTGCCATGCTTCTGCAGAGCTGTGTTCTCCCTTCCTGTGATGAGAACAAATTTGGCTTTACATTATCACAGAGCTCTTTTGAGGGTATTTTCAGGGAGCCACCATTCAACTCAAAGCCCACCAAGATCGAATGGAGACTCCCTTCACCACTGGAGCGAAAAACCCTTGATTCAAAACCACTGTGCTCCTCTGAGGCCCTCAAGCCCCTCAGGTGTCTTCCAGACATCACTAGTGAGGGATGTAAGGCTTGCCCTGGGCCCGAGTTCCAATTTCTTAAGTCTCTTTTTTATTGAGCTCCCCAAGTGCTGAGTCTGTTTTGCCTCCTATCAATTAGGAACCCTTTTTAGAAATTCTTTGATTACCAGACAGTATTTGAAAGTTTTTTCTCCTTGGTGGGTATCTACCTTATCACTAATCAACCATTTGTCTATATCCACCCTGTTCATTTATTGTTGTGCATCTAAAAGAATAAAGTTTACAGTGAAGAGGACAAGTGTGGGTCCCACTAAATCCATCCCTAAGCCAGCCCAGGGCAAAATTTTGTCTCAGGACACTGATCAACACCTTATGAGAACTTTCTTCAGACTCGTTTTATCTGTGAGAGTTTGGATCAACAGAGCTCTCCACACACCTTTCACTTGCTGAGAGCTGTAAATTCATCAGTGTTGCAATTGGATAAGGTCAAGCTGCAAGGTCAAGGGCCCCAAGCTACAGGATGCACAAGCAGCTCTCCGCTGACATTCCCAGGCTGTCTTGCGGGTTCTCTTAGTGTAAACCTCAGTCCATGTCTTCCTCGGGCCCAACTTCCGCTTCTTACTGGTATTTATGCTATTGCCCAAATTTGTGCACTTATCTTTCTAAATAGCATCATTTCACCAAGGATGCTTCAGAATTACAGTGACCACTACAAGAACTCTGGACATGAACAAAGTTATCCACTTGATAAGTGTCTTTGAAGGAAAAGAGAACACAGTTGAAATATCCAATGGTCTTTTTTTTTTATTAGCATGAGGAAGAATCCAAAAAAATTGGATTCCAAAATCGCCTCCTTAACAGATTCCTTGGCCAAAGCAAAAGAAAAATCTGAACTTAAAACCATGTGTCTTTTAGATCTCCCACAAATCACAACTTAAAACACTATTTCTCTTCCTCTGTCCTACATTCTTCCACCTCCTACCACCCCATCTCTCCCTCTGACCCACTCTTCTTCCCTCCTAGCCCCCCAGATACCCCAAACCTTGCGTGCATGTGTGCTAAGTCACTTCAGTTGCATCCGATTCTTTGTCGCCTATGACTATAGCCCACCAGGCTCCTCTGTCCATGGGATTCTCTAGGCAAGACTTCTGGAGTGGAAGTCCAACCCTATCCTTACTTATCTCTTCAAGGTAAACCTTCTTCAGCACAGAGAAAACTGCCAATAGTGAACTTTAAGCTCTGGTTCCATTCTCAGCTGAAAGCCATTGTCAAAGACTGTCCAAGGCCTAGACAAGATAATGAGAACAGTGAAGAGAAATTCAGATTAGTTTGAGGGACATATAATCAAGGGTGACCAGATATATACCAATTAGTTCATATGTTGCAAAAAGTTCAGTCAAAAGGTCAGGACTTCCAATGATGACTTGAAAGACCTTGACTTGAACAGGAAAAGGAAGTGACTTAGAAACACTGCAGACGTGAGTCAAGGTCTTTTGGGAGCTATTCTGTCTTTTCTGTGAAAATAGTGTGTGCTCTGATTCAGTTCTTCAAGCCAAAAAAAGAGAAGTCTGATGGAGACTTTAGGGATGGGTTCTTTAAAACATAGTGGCAGGGTTCAGTAGTAAATCTTGAAGCAGCTGGGACCCTGGCTCTCCCTCTCATCTTTTTATAAATTGCCTCAAAGCAGAAATAGGGGATTTAATATGCAAGTAACAAGTAGGGTGGGAAATAGGCCCATGGCCAGATCTCCAAAACCTTGGAAGAGCTCTATTTAAAAGAGCCCTAGAACTAACAGACTAAAGGGAAAAGAAATTAAAAAGAATTATCAGTGAAGGTGTTCAGTTTCCCATTCTACCTGCAAACCCACAAGGAAACACTTGTCTAAAAATTAAAACACAATCTTACAATTTTGACTGATTTCATCACAATAACAACAATCTTGAATATGAGCACTATTATATAGATCTTCCTCAACTTATAAAGAGGTTATATTCCAATAAACCCATTGTAAGTTGAAAATATCATTAAGTCAAAAATGCATTTTGTAAACCTACCATTATAGCTTAGCCTTGGTGCCCTTAAACATGCTCAGAATTTACATTAGACTATGGTTTAGCGAAATTATCTAACACAAAGGATCTAGTGAGGATCTTAACTGCATTTTGCTAGCCTGGTAAACAGATCAAAATTCAAAATTTGTAGTGTGGATTCCACCAAATAGGTATCACTTTTCTACCATCTTAAAGGTGGAAGAAGTTGCATCATCATAAGCTGGGGACCTGCTGAAACAACCCTCTCCTTGGATTCAACAAACTATGTGGTCAGGAATCTATCTGAAAATTCTCACCACACCTTCCCTAGGCCACAGCACTTAACCATCACCCTGTACTTTTAACCAAGGATTGTTCTTTTCTCCTTTGTTACATTATACTCATTAACTTAATAGCAAGGGATTTACTGTGTGAATGGAATTGCCACATTAAATGCTCTCCTGATGGCCTCTTCCTTTCAGTCCCTGAGGACCTCCCTTTTCATAATGAGGTCCTGGCTAATGTGAATATTGATTTACCAGTACTTTTGGTGGTAAATCAAGCATCAACTGCAGTTCTCTTGTGGGCAAACAATTCCACTTACATTCTACTGGAACTAAATGCATGGTGTTCAGTTCAGACTGACCCACCTAAACCTCTATGCAAATTTGCCCAACAGCCTTTAAAACAAGGCACTAAGGAAGGAATAAAACTAATAATCAAAGGCCACAAAGAGAAAGTCTTCACTTCATCCCAGTCTTTGTAACGCTCCTATTTCCCCAGTCAAAAAACCCAGTGGGCAAGAGCATAGATTCACTTATTAATAGTTCCCTGGGGCCATAAATATTAATGTCACTCTCCATTTCCCTTTAGAACCAAACTCAAATACTGTTTTATCCTCAAGGTTTAAGTGAACTGGGCATGTGTTGGACAACTGTGGAACACTGTTGTGCTTTCCTTGGTGTGCCTTTAAGTTAAAAGTGAATACCTGTCTTCTCCAAGAAATATCAACATACCTGGACTGGTATGCCTCAGCCTCTGACGTACCCTCCTACTTTTCACAAATCCTCAACCAGGGCCTCTGGAGCTTTAACTTGCCATGTGATCCTATTCTTAGCCAATATGTAGATAATCTTTCTTGTTCCAAAGATGAGGCTGGCTCTGAGGCTGATGCATCTGTTTACTTTTAGCTCAGAGAGGGCATATGGGTTCCAGAGAGACATTAACAATTTGTTAGAGGACAGTGCACGACCTAAGATAGGATTTATCCCATGAGGTAAATCTCTTACTCCAGACAACCAGCTGTGCAAAAGCTTCCCAGCCAACTAAGAGATAATTATGAGGATTCTTGAGATGAATCCTAATAATGGCATCACTGACTCAATGGACATGAGTTTCAGTGAGCTCTGGAAGTTGGTGATGGACAGAGAAGCTTGGCATGCTGCAGTCCATGGGGTTGCAGAATTGGACACAACTGAGTGATTGAATTGAACTGAGTCTCACTGGCCACTGTGGGCTGTGTGTTTCCAAGTTTTCTTATGCTTCCACACCATTATTTGCCTTACCCAAGTTCCTGGTAACCAAGTCTTTTCTCTGAGAACAAACATAAACTTATTTTTTTAGTTCAAATGAACTGTTCAAAACCCTCTTACTTTGGGCCTAGTGTGTTAGTCTCTCAGTTGTGTCCGACTCTTTGTGGGCAGCCATTCGCTTCTCTAGGTGAATCTTCCCAACCCAGGGATCAAACCCGGGTCTCTGGCACTGCAGGCAGAATCTTTACCGTCTGTGCTATCAGGGAAGCCCAACTGCGAGTCAATAAGAGATCTCACCGAGACCTTAACACTAGTAGCTTAGCTTCTCTGATGATCCAGTGGCAAGAACTTCCCACTTTGTTCAGGGGCAGCAGCTAAAGGAACAGTCTCCTACTGGTTTGGCTTTAAGAGTCTCCTTTAAACCAGACGGTCCCTTGTGCTGTACCATCTTTGTTGCTCCCTGAAAATACACATTTCTCATTAAGTTGATTCACCTCCTGCGAACTTCCTTCCCTTCTCTGAGATGCTGCAAAGATTGTCTAGGCAGTACTCTCCCTCTCTGGTAAGCAATGAACTCAGCTTCCTTCACCTGATCAGCAAGTTATTTTGGCAGCATTTCTGAGCTGGCAATGACAGCATTCTTTATCAGAATGTGTCTTAAACTCTCATCTGGGAGATTCCAGATTATTAAAAATTAATTAAAAACAACCTCTACACTTATATTTGCCACTGATTTTGTCAAATATTACTGATTGGATCATGGTTGTTCTTTGTTCTTGTTCCTGCAGCCTCTTACTCCCATGAAAGACAGTGGTGACTAGTGGGCTGGGGTCTTGACTCTTCTGGAAAACAGCTCTAAGGGGGTCCAGCATGTGTTTGTGTTCATTAAGTTTTCAACATCCTGCTATGTTCCTCCTGCCAGTGCCCTAGGCCCACACAAATATCGGTGCTCCTGTCAAAGAACATGTTAGTTGGTTAGTTGTATCTGACTCTTTGTGACCCTATGGACTGCAGCCTGCCAGGCACCTCTGTCCATGGGATTCTCCAGGCAAGAATACTGGAGTGGGTTGCCATGCCCTCCTCCAGGGGAATCTTCCCGACCTAGTCTCCTGCATCAAAGACAGATTCTTTACCATCTGAGCCACCAGGAAAGGCCAAATAACAGTTTGACCCCAACATGATCTGAACACGCCTGCCTCAGATAGTTCCCTAGAGTCCAGCAACCTGGGGGCAGGCTTAGCAAAGGATTGGAGAGAAAAGAGGGAGGAGAGGTTTTCCTTATTTTGTTAGGATTCCTCTTATCAGCTCTGCTTTTCTTTGGCTGACTCTGGGGAATGCCAGACTGGGGCAAATCACAGGGTGTCCTCAGGCCGCCTCCATCCAAAGGACACACACAGCTCTCTCCAAGTGACATCCGGTTCTGGTGACCAGTAAGGGCAGCCAAAGGGTAACCAAAAGGAGTCTGCGTAAATTGAGTAAATGCCAAAGCCACCCCCATTTTCCTTCATCTATCTCATCTCCAGGAGCTCGGGTCAGACCCTAGAGCAGCAGCCAAGGTGAGGAATTCTGCCTCCCAAGCAAGGAACGGAGCTGCATTTGGAACCTGGAGAAGAGGACTTCTAGGCCTTCCCTGGTGGCTCAGGTGGTGAAGAAACCGCCTGCAGTGCGGGAGACCTGGGCTCAGTCCCTGGGTCGGGAAGATCCCCTGGAGAAGGGAATGGCTACCTACCCCAGTATTCTTGCCTGGAGAATTCCATGGACCGAGGAGTCTGGTGGGCTACAGACCACACGAGGGACCCACTAACTAACACTGAAGAGGATATCGGCGGGGGCGGGAGCGCAGGGAGGCTGCCTTCAACAGACGCCCCCTTGTGGCTGCAGAGACAAAGGGCCCAGGAGCCTGAGCTCCACTTCACAAAAACTTCCCACGGGTTAGAGTTGTCCAGAAGCACGAAGTAGTGTCTCCTGACACTGAAAGTGGTCAAGCTCAGTCTCAGGGTTACGTGTCAGGCAGGGCCTGGGGAAGAAGGTGTGTGCATCTTCTAGCTCTTAGGGGTCTATACGCAAAAGCTTGCTCTGACTCTCCGGTCTTCTGGAATCTTCGGTGTGTGCCATGCACTGTCACTAAGTAATCCTGTTTTGTCGCTTTGGTCTTGGGTGATGGCCTCCATCCCCACCCTGGGCTGTACCCGGAAGCGGGGCCACCATAAACGGGTCTCAAAGGGTTGTAGGTCTGCCTCCCCCGTCTACCCCGCCTGCCTTGTATTCCTTTGAACTTCTTAGTACCCACAGCACAGGGCTAAGTCCTGCTAAGAGCTCGGCACAGCTTTGATCAAAGTAGTCTTTATACACTAGAATTAAGAAATAAGTAAATACCAAGTTGGAGAAACGGCTTAAAACGTCTAAGAAATCCAGGGCAACAGGATTCTGCACAGGAAAAGGCCTGCCAGCTGGGGTGGAGAGAGACAGGTTGAAACGAGGAACTCCACTCTGAAGAAAGAACGTACAAAATCTTTCGCAGGGGAGGCATCCCGAAGGTCGCGGGCCTCGGAACGAGCGGATTCTCCAGAGCGTCCCGGGGTTGGCGCGCAAGACTCGCGCGGCCCAGCAGGGCGGGAACCGGGCGGCTGCCGCTGGCTTCCCGGGGAGGCTCCTTCTCCGAGTTGGGAGCTACCGGTCGGCGGGCCTCTCCCCGGATTTGTGACGTGCCGGGGCAGCGGTGGTGACGGGGCCACCACACAAAGCAGGGTCGTCGGGGCGGGGGTCTCCCAGGCCAAGAGCCCCAGTGGGATGGGGAGGGGGTGGGGAGCGAGGCGCCCCCGGGCGCCGGGGCTCCGCGCGGTATTAAAGTGAGGGCCGAGTCGGCAGTGGCGGCGGCGGCGCGGGGGTGGCGCCGGGGCGGCCGCGAGCGCCTAGCGCGCGCCTGTCCCCCCCGGCCGCGTTGGCGGCCCGCGCGCCTGGCTCGCCGGAGCCGTGCCACGCCCCCGCGGGGGTGGAGCTGCGGCCGGGGGCGGGCCCGCTGCCGGCGGCGCCGGGGCCCAGGGCGGGCGTTGTGGCAGCAGCTGCAGCAGCGGCGGCGGCAGCGGCGCCAGGAGCTGCTGCTTCAGGGGCGGGGGCTGCTCCTGGACGCGTCCGGGTCGCGCAGCCGGAGGCCCAGCCCGGAGGTGCCGGGCGGTGCACTGGGTGCTGCGGCTGCGGCCCGCCTGCCGCTGCCCGGGCCCCCGCTGCCCCCCGGGCCCCGGCCGCAGCTCGCGCCCCCGTCGACCCCGCCCGCGTGTGTGCCCCAGCCGGGACGCCGCCCCCGGCCGGGTCTCCACTTCTCGGCCGCACCTCCCATGACTGCGCCCGCTCGAAGATGGCTGCGAAGGGCGCGTACAGCTCCCACCTGAAGATGGAGAGCGAGCTGGAGCGCTGCCGCGCCGAGGGCCACTGGGACCGCATGCCCGAGCTGGTTCGGCAGATGCAGGCGCTAGTCATCCTGGGCGGCGGAGGCGGCCGGCGAGGCAGCCCGAGCGCCGGGTTCACCTCTCTGGACACCGGTGAGTAAGGGAAGGGGCCGGTTCACAAGCGCGGAGCGCGCGAAAGGCGCCGCCTCCTCCAGGAAGCGGGCCCCGACTGCCTGGGGCGGGAGGTGGCTGCTTTCGGTATTACTTGTCCTGCATTGCTGATGTTAGGAACAGCCAGGGTACTTAGGAAGGTTCTTCTGCTCCAGGAGAAAACTCACGTGCAGGGTGTTTTGGGGAAGAGAAATAAACGGGTTTTGCTCTCTGCCGTTTCCGATTTTGTGGGCTACTCCGACTACTGTGAAATGGTGGTACCAACACATACCAGCTCAGGGCGTGGGCTGGACCCCTGCGCCACCCCTCCAACCCCCATTCCGGTTCCTAAACTCTGTCAGGTGAAGACTGTCTCCCTTTGCCCTCCCCTTCTTCCCTTGTCAAATTGACAGCGAAGCTCTGTGCACAGCCAGTACGGTTGGGGACTTCACGAGCGCCAAGGTGGAGTGGTGAAGTGGGAAAGAGGGCTGGTTAAGCCTTAGTTTCCTCTTCTGTGTTCTGGTTCAGGACGCCTGTAGCCCTGCAGTCGGTGAGTTTAGCAGTAGGGCTGGTTTGGCTGGGCTGGGCTCTTGTACCGGGGCGGGAAAGAAGCCTGATGTGGCGGTGGGGAGCACCCCGCCCCAGTTTCCAACCTCAAATCCTGTTCCTCGTACCTTCAGCTCAGCCCAGCGAGCCCTGCCTGAGCCCTGTCTATGCTCAGCCAACTTTAGAGCCTTTGTGGAAGGAGGCAGGGAGTAAATCAATACAGATATAAAATTTTAAGGACTGCCCAGCCCGTGGAAGGCTCTGTAAGGAGAAAGAATGATCATAATAATATCAGTAATAAGTAACTTGCTCACTCACTGTGTGTCTAAGTCCTGTAATCAACTCGTTAATTTCTCCAACAACCCCATGAAGCAGGTACTGTTGTTTACCTTTTTCAGACAAGGAAACTGAGGCACAGATTACTTAAGCAACTTATCATCCAGCCAGTAAGTGGTGGAACCAGGTTTTGAACCCAGGTTTCTTTTTTTCATATAACTTTTTTTATTGGCTTGCAGGGTTTTCGCTGCTGCCTGTGGGTTTTCTCTAGCTGTGGAGAGCTGGGGCTACTCTCTAGTTGCGATACACCGGCTTATTGCAGTGGCTTCTCTGGTTGTGGAGGAGGCTCTGGGCACAAGGGCTTCAGTAGCTGCAGCTCCTGGACTCTAGAGCACTGGCTCAGTAGCTGGGTGCATCGGTGGTGTTGCTCCGCGGCATGTGGAATCTTCCCCGACCAGGCATGGAACCCATATCCCCTGCACTGGCAGGCGGATTCTTATCCCCTGTGCTGCCAGGGAAGTTCCTGAACCCAGATTTCTGAGTACATCCTTTTAACTACTTGCACCATTACCTCTCAAGGATGTATTACACAAAAACCGAGCTGGAAGACCTGACAAAAACGGATGGGAAGCAGAGGGGTGATCAGAGGGCAATTGTGTGTTAGATTGTGGAGCTCAGAGAAAGGGGAGGTTTCAGGAAACAGCAGAACCGGTGCTGGCTTCTAATC
Source organism: Redunca redunca (assembly GCA_006410935.1). Lineage (NCBI taxonomy): Eukaryota > Metazoa > Chordata > Mammalia > Artiodactyla > Bovidae > Redunca > Redunca redunca. The sequence continues at coordinate 391,805 of SJYQ01096618.1, forward strand.
GGTGTTGGGAAAGGCAGAGTATTGTTTCCTGGTGAGGAGGAAGGATAGATGGACACCGAGGGAGCTAGGTGGCAGGGATGGACAGTTGGTCTGAGACTCTCAGGTAGGTCTGAATGTGGCAGTGAGTTGCATTGGCCAGAGCTGAAGATGCATGTGGGAGAAACGGAAAGCATCTGTCTTCCAGGGAGGGACTGATAAATTTCAGTTTCCCTCTGTCCCCTGTGTGGGGTGATGTGTTAGGGTGGGGCTGGTGAGGGTGGAAGGGAAACTGAGCCATGTCAGGGCACTGGGGCCTGGACAGTGTGTGGGAATCTGAGTGTGGTTGGCAGCACCACAGAGAAACATGCTGGGCCCACAAAATGAACTGGGGCCTTCTGGAAGCTCTACAGGGCTTTGCTTCCTAAGCCGTTCTTCAGACATCTCAAGGAGGTTGATTAATTAAGTCATTGGTATTGCAGGACAAAAGAGTTTGGGGAATCCCAAAAGCTAAGACATTAGGCTTAATAGATTCAATATGGTTAAACTGATGTTTTAAAACTGTAGGACTTCTCAGAGCCTTTCATGTGCTCACCTGCCAGTGATATTCAAGCCCAGGTTAGAGTATAAACACACCTTTCTCAAACTTACTTTGACCATATGCTGTGAAGCATTATTGGGAGGCACTGGCACGGCATAGTTATAAATGGTATGTGTAGTTATAAAGTGCTTCTATTTGAACAAACTTCTTTTGTAAACAGCCCAGTGGGGAAGGCAGGAATGATTGTCCCCACTTTAGACACCAAGGCCCAGAAAGGTCACATAATGAGTAGTATGTGGCAGAGAATGTGTACCCAAACATGAGTCTCACCCACCAGGTCTACTAGGGACAGTGTAAAGCCTGGCTGGGCTTCACGGTGAGTACTGGCCAGCCCAAAGAGGGAGGCTGGGGGCAGTGGGGTCTTTGCTGCCAATTTTGAGGTTTGGTTCTATGAGTGATCTTCTCCCACTGTTAAATCCAGATACACTTATTCCAAAATGCACACACGCACATGCACTCACAGACACACACAAGGAAGGAAAAGAAGTGACTTCCAAAGCCCATGTGTAGGGCATTTTTGGATTGTCTGCTGTTTTGGTTGTTTCTTCACTGAGTTCCTTGATCACTGGGAGGACTGGCAGCCTGTTTTTTTGAGGGGTTGTTGTCACTGACCCCGCCCCCCCGCAACCCAAGGGGGAGAGTCTTAAAAGTCCCACCTGGTCGATTAGATTGTTACAGTCAAGGACCAGAAGTATGAACATAATGACATAATTTGGGAGAAGGGAGGAAGCTGAACCTCGGCTGAACCCTGCTTTACAGACGGAGGCCCCACTGTATCTGTGGGGTTTCCTCCAGAAACAAAGAATAGCTCCCAGAGCCTGGGTTTCACTCCAGGCAGCAGGAGGGGAAGACCCAGCTGGAGGGGGCCCCTCTTTCTGGTCAGAGATGAAGGAGTGAGGGATCAGCAGATGCTCCCCCAAAAGGGGCCCTCATACCCCCCTTTCCTGTCCAGGGAGATTGCTCCCCACCACCTGCCCAGGGGGAAAGGTGGTGTTACTGTTCGTACATTTTCTTTCAAATATATCCGGTTTAGATTTGGTCAGGATGCAGCAGGGGAACCCCAGAGTGTGGCTAACTGTAATGGGATGTGTTCATGTAGAAACAAATGACCCATCCAAATGGTTAAAAAAAAAGAAAAAATCTTTATTATGAAAAAATTTTTAAACATCAAAAAAGTAGAAAAATGAATCTCATGTATCCATCAACCAGTGTCAGTAATCACAAACTCATGAATAGTCTTATTTGAGCTATACCCTGGCCCATTTATCCCCCACATTGCTATTTCAGTATTTATTTATTAAACAAGAACTCTTTTGAAAAATAAAACTACCATATTATTATTACAGCCCCCCTTCATCTAATGCTTAACTTTACAGTTCATTTGCTAGAATCAGGATCCAAATAAGGCCACACATTGCATTTGGTTAATGGATTATTCTAAGGCATTTTATTATGAAAATTTCAAACATACAAATTTGAAAGAATTTTGCATGGACACCTATATTGCCTCCACCTAAATTCTGATATTCTCTTACTGTACTGTCTTAAATCATTTCTGCCACACTCTCCATTCAGCTTGAGTCTCTTAATCTGTAGTTATCCCCCTTTTAAATTAGTGATTAAAAAAACCTGGCGATTGTTCTGAGCTTTTTTTTTTCCGTTGAAGCTAGAGGGAGTGTGTCTGAGGCAGGTGGCCTGTCACGAGTTGTGCCCTCTTCCTCCTCTTGCTGTGGTTGGAAGGTCCCACTCTTTGCAGTTCTGTGAAGTGAGCAGTTGCAGAGACCACTGTGTCTCCTTTTGACCAGGAGGGAAGGGGCTGATTTGAGCTCCTGGCCCGCTGGCTGAACCCAGCTTTCCAGACTGAACTGACAAGTGGAAGAGAAGGGAGCTCTGCCCTGAAAGTATGGGTTCTGGGGAGGAGGCTGTTATCCTTGAAGTGGGTCCCTATGACGTGTCACCCATTGAGAGGCCTGGAGAGGGGCAAGAATGGAAAGGAAGTTGGCCCCAGTGGCCTCCAAAACAAAGTGGGAAGACTGGGGGGCCACTAAGTAGGGGCTTCCTTTGCGCCTCTGCTAAGGCAGAGGGCTGGGCTGGGCTGCCAGAATCAAGAGCCAGGCTGTCAGAGTCTGTGGCACTGTCTATGAGAAAGGCCTTTCTAATGCCCTGGGAAGGGAGAAGCTGGAACACTTAACCCGACTCGGGATAGGGAGTAGATGTGAGACACTAAAATGATAAAGAGCAGTTTGTTTTACCTTTGGAGAAGGATAGGAAAGCTTCGATCTACCTCTATCCTTATTTAACAACTGAAAACCTAGAATAGCCTTCAGTTCCATAGACAGACCACTTGAGGGATGGAAAATGTGGAGCAGGGAGGAGAGTCGGACAAGGAAGAAAAGAAAGTAAATCCCAATATCCACTTTGAGTGTCTGCTAAGTGGAAAAACAGAGACTGAGTGGGGAGTGAAGAGGGAGGGCAAAGGGTTCTGGAGAAGGAACCGGAGTGTTAATTTGCAAAATAGTCGGTAACTCACAAGTGTGTAACAATGAGAACTGTTCTTATTCCTGACCTTGGAATTAGCTTTTAACCTACTGTTTACAGCTCCTTAGACTGTTCTTTACTTCCAGACTATCAGAGGCTCTGCTCTGCATGGGATGTGGGGAAGACAGACTGTTCTTTGGCTGCATTACGTTATGGTGGGTTGTGACCATAACAGTATTGCATCTATCTCTATTGTCACCTATAAAATGAGTATAATTTCTACCTTTCAGAGCTGTGCAGATTAAATGATACAAAATGATAAAGTACCTGATACTCAGTACGTGCGTGTGTCCTTAGTTGTGTCCGACTCTTTGCAACCCCATGGACTGTAACCCATCAGGCTCCTCTGTCCATGGGATGTTCCAGGCAAGAATACTGGAGTGGGTTGCCATGCCCTCCTCCAGGGGATCTTCCTGACTAGGGATCAAACCCTCATCTCCTGCGTCTCCTTCATTGGCATTTACCGCTGAGCCGCCAGGCATTCAATGAACCCTCAGCAAACGTCAGCCCTCCTTTGGCAGTAAAAGGCACTCTTGTGTTTTAGAGTAGTGCTTATCAAGCTATCTGTGGTGAAGGCTCAGTTTTATGTTCTGGATTTTGGGTTTTGTGTGTTTTTTTAGATTCTCACTCTGTTGTGCTCTGATACTTTCTTAAAATACATAAACTGATACCCACTCACCCCCAGTTTTTTAGTATTTGATTCAGCAATTATTCTGTTACATGATTATCAGTGTTTCTAAACATAACTTTAAAATTTCTACATTCACCTACAGGACTGGGTCACAAGCAGGCACAGACCTGCCCCAGCCCATGGACCACACTTTGAGCAGAATGTGTTCCGAGGACAGTTCCATTATTTTGAGGAGAGGTAATCACTGCAGATGGTGACTGCAGCCATGAAATTAAAAGATGCGTGCTCCTTGGAAGGAAAGTTATGACCAACCTAGATAGCATATTCAAAAGCAGAGACGTTACTTTGCCAACAAAGGTCTGTCTAGTCAAGGCTATGGTTTTTCCAGTAGTCATGTATGGATGCGAGAGTTGGACTGTGAAGAAAGCTGAGTGCCGAAGAATTGATGGTTTTGAACTGTGGTGTTGGAGAAGACTCTTGAGAGTCCCTTGGACTGCAAGGAGATCCAACCAGTCCATCCTAAAGGAGATCAGTCTTGGATGTTCTTTGGAAGGAATGATGCTGAGGCTGAAACTCCAATATTTTGGCCACCTCATGTGAAGAGTTGACTCATTGGAAAAGACTCTGATGCTGGGAGGGATTGGAGGCAGGAGGAGAAGGGGATGACGACAGAGGATGAGATGGCTGGATGGCATCACTGACTCAATGTACATGAGTTTGAGTAAACTCCGGTAGTTGGTGATGGACAGGGAGGCCTGGCGTGCTGCAATTCATGGGGTCACAAAGAGTTGGACACGACTAAGCGACTGAACTGAACTGATGGGCCCTGGAGAGTATTTCAAGATTGCGGTTTGCCTGGAAGGACTTGGTTTCTTTCTTTTTTGTGTGTGATATGAGTTTGTTTGTTTGTTTTAATTTTAATGCTTTACAATACTGTATTGGTTTTGCCATACATTGACATGAATCTGCCACGAGTATATGTGAGTTCCCAATCCTGAACTCCCCTCCCACCTCCCACCCCATATCATCTCTCTGGATCATCCCTGTGCACCAGCCCCAAGCATCCTGTATCCTGTATCGAACATAGACTGGCGATTGGTTTCTTAACGTGATAGTATACATGTTTCAATGCCATTCTCCCAAATCATCCCACCCTCTCCCTCTCCCACAGAGTCCAAAAGTCTGTTCTATTCTTGTGGCATGAAAGGAAAAGAGCCAGGGAGCTCTGGGCTGGGCATTTGAGTGGCTGAGATGGGACCTGGTGGTCCAGCGGCTGGGCTGGGCTGCAGACCTCGGCGGGGGTGGGGGGGCGGGGGTCGCCCAGCAGCAGAGGGGCGGGACCAGCGCAGGAGGCGGAGCCTGGGGAGGGTTTCGGTTCCCAGGAAAATGCGTGTGCGCTCAGTCCCTCGGTATTCTCCAGGTCTTTGCGACCCCGTGAACTGTAGCCCTCCAGGCTCCTCTGTCCATGGAATTCTCCAGGCAAGAACGCTGGGGTGGTTTCTGTTTCCTCCCTGGGAAGTAGCCGGTTCCTAAGTCTGCCTCAAGTTTTACACATTAGAAGGGGACAGCGACTTGCCTTGGTGGCCCACAGCTCAGAAATGCTGCTCAGGCACCCACTTCTAAGCAGCTCACTTCCCTTCCTGCCTGAAGATTTTGGAAACGTAGGATATTTCCCTTTATTCTTGGGTTGGTTTAAATTTTATTTTTGATTGGATAATATATTCACATGGGTCAATCTTCCAGAGGTAACCAAAAGAGTGAAAAGCCTCCCTCCATTTCTGCCCCTTCCCCATAAAGCAGCAGAGTTAGCAGATGTTTATGTTATTCTTTTGTGTATTTTTATGCATAAATGCACAGTGGCCCACTGTGTGTGCCCCACTTTCTGATCAGTGTATCTTGAAGTTCATTTCATAAGGACCCATACAGAACTTCCTAATTTCTTTATATGGTAGTACGATGTCCCTTTTAATGAATGTATCATGCTTTATTTAATCAGACTCCTCTTTATGGACATAAAAGTTGTCTCTAGTTTTCTGGTATTATAAACAACATTGCAGGAATGGCCTTATATGTCAGTCGTTTTACACATGTTTGAGGATGTCTGTAGCCATGGGATTGCTGAGTCAATGGAATGTGCAAGGAATAATTGTAACATGTGCCACCAAATTGTACTTTATAGAGGTTCCACCAACTTTTGCCGCACCAGCAATGGATGATAGTTTGAGCCATCGTTTTTGCCCATTTCGTCCAAATGTTAATTTTAGAAACCATGAGGTTGGTAGCAAAGGATGGGCTTGTAGGCTGTGGCATACTCAGAGGGCTTATGTCTTGTGGCAGTTTTCTTGGGTCTGGACTTCCGGGGTACTTTCTGTAGGGCATCTCCCTTACAGCAAAAGACTCTTACTCAGGGACAGGCAATTGTATACCTGTGGCTTTGAGTTGTGAGCAAACTGCAGTGGTCCTGAGAGTAAGGAGTGAGTGGCATTCTGAGTAGGTCTGAAAATGCCATCCTGGCAGCAGGAAGAGCTCTAGAGGAAGTGGGACTGAGCTCACCTTCCTGGAGGCATTTTGGATCTGCATGGAAGTCTCCAAGCCCCATGGCTTCCCCATGGGGGAGTGGAAAGGATCTGTTTCACTCAGCAGCTAGTATTTATTGGGCGCTTGTATTGAGTGGTCCTTGCTCTATTTGAGGGCACGGGGCCATGAGCCAGTCACGCCGAGCACAGCCACCTGAGGCTATCCCTAAATCACCGTCAACCTCAAACCCTGCACCCTGAGCACCCGGATCCCACCTCACCCAGGTTGCCCCTGATGTAGGTAGCAGGAATGTGGTGGCCCCAAGACTGGAGTTGTCAGTGCTGTTGGGGAGACGGCAAATTAAACCAAGCAGTGTAAAATCACTAGCCAAGTAGTGAGGTCTATAGACGAGCTAACAACGTATGTGAGAAAACTCCAGAAAGTGCCAAGTACTGAAGATGTTCAAGGATTTGCCTTGCTACACCAGTAAATCTGCTTCCCGCCTTAATTCTGCTTGGCTGTTAAGATTATCCCAGTCCCTTGCCATGTTCAGTCACTTTATTTGTCTCCGACTCTTTGTGAGTTACCATGGACTGTAACCCACCAGGCTCCTCTGTCCATGGGATTTTTCAGGCAAGAATACTGGAGGGGTTGCCATGCCCCCCTCCAGGGGATCTTCCTGACCCAGTGATTCAACCCACATGTCTTAGGTCTCCTGCATTGCAGGAGGATTCCTTACTGCTGAGCCACTGAGGAAGCCCAGGTTATCCCAGGGTCATGTTCAAATACCTTAAAAACAGAGAAAACCAATTCTGGTTACATGGAAGTTAGGAGCACTGAACTCCTAAAATGTGTAAGCCACCATGCTTATTTTCCTATTCAGTTGTTTGGGAAACCTTCCTTCTTGGTGTAAGAACTTATCACCGTGGAGCACGGATATGATTTTGTCATTTTAAATTCTGAAATTCCAGAATTTGTTCCAAGTCCTGGGAACTCCACCTCCACAACCTACACTGCAGAAATTAAACCAAAGGGGGCAGTTTGTGCTGTGACCGTGGTAGAATGTCTGTGTTTTCTCTTCGAAAGCTGGTTAAAGTTTGTGGAATCTGTGCCTTTATTTTCTTAGACCTGGACCATTCATGTGCCTGGGGCGGGAGTGCTTGGGTGCGTACAGTCTTCACACTCGCCCTGTTAAGGGGACTGCTGCCCTCGCGTACCGACTCTGACTCCTGCCCTGCTTTCCAGATGACTTGGGGAAGTTGCTCCTGGCTGAGGCCCTCCTAGAGCAGTGTTTGAAGGGGAACCATGCCATGATAAAAGACTCCATCCCTCTGCTGGAGAAGAATGAGCCGAAGATGAATGAAGCCAAAAACTACCTGAGCAGCATCCTTAACCACGGGAAGCTGCCGGTAAGCGGTTCTGCCCTCTACCCAGCAACCTGGGGGCTGCCTCTCCTCTCTCCTCCCTCCTGTCTTTTGTCCAGCCTTGCCGGGGTCATTTGGTTGCTGGAGAAGCATGTATCTCTTAAGGGTCAACCTTGCGCCATTCAGTACAGTAGCCACTGGCCACAAAGCTCATCCAAATTGAGACATGCTGTGAGGGTAAAACACACAGTTAATTTTGAAGACAGTACAAAACACAGAATATAAAAGATCATTAATTCTTTATATTGATTACAAATTCAGATGATAATATTTTGAATGTGTTAAATAAAATATATTATTAAAATTATTTTCACCTGTTTTTACCTTTTTTAATGTGACTAGAAATTTTTACTAGAAAAACCTCAATTATACTTGTGGCCCAAGTTGTATATTTCTATTACACAGTGTTTGGTTGACCTACTTTGTCCCTGATCATTTGGCCTCTTTGAGGGTCTCAGGGAAATAAAACCTAGTAAGCCTACTATCTAGGTGGAAACAGGCAAATATGCTGTTGTCTAGCAATGGAAGCACTCCATAACATGGCAATCCAGTTTGAGTCCACATGCATTTATTGAGCACCTACTGAATACAAGGCATTGAGTGATATAGAAGGAGGTACAGTCTCCACTTTCTTTAGACCTTTACTGCTCAAAGCATGGTCCATCCACCTGTAGTTTGGGTATTATCTGGGAGCTGTTAAGAATGCAAAATCTGAGGGCGTCTCTGGTGATCCAGTGACTGACTGTGCACCCCCAGTGCAGGGGCCCAAGTTTGATCCCTGGTTGGGGAACTAGATCCCACATGCCACAACTAAGAGTTTGCATGCTGCAAATTAAAGATCCCACATGCTGCAAAGAAGACCCAAAATAATCACATAAACAAACATAAATATAAGGGAAACAATACAAAATCTGATTCAGAATCTGCATTTAAGAAAGCTCTCTCGGTGATTCTCATGCACTTTATTTAAGTTTGAGACTGTTCTCAATTCCAGTATATACTGAGCTGTAATAGAAGTATTGGTATGTCATTAGAGACCCAAAGAGGAAATAATTTTTCAAGAGATGTTCCACAGTACTATATTTCCTGACTTAAATATTTACCTCAGGGGGGTTGCAGGGCTACTGAGAAGATAGTCCTATTAAAAAATTGTTCAAGGTGGACTGTGATACATGCCACTGGAGTAGCTTACAAGGGGAGGCAAGTCTTAGGGGGACAGTCCCTGCGGTGGGCTGGGGCAGTCAAACTCAGGCTGATGGTAGTTCTGAAATTGGACCCATTTTGGGGCTGGACCTTGAAAGCAGTCAGGATATGGACGTACACAGATAGAACAGGGCATTCTAAGCTACGGGAAGCAATGTATGATGCAAAAGTTCCTCTTAGAAGGATTTCCTTAAAGTATGTCAATTAGCAGGAGCATCAGGGAATGGCTTTAATTAGGTATAAAGGGACATTGTGGCCAGAGAGTTGGGAGTGAAATACCAGGCCAGGAAGTGGGTGTGTTTTCTGTAAGCGGTGTGGGAAGACTGTCCTGGGAGTTTAAGGTTACTGCCTTCAGATTCCTTGACAGGGATTACTGTAGTCCTGGGAGGTTTTGTCCTGGATTAAAATAGCTGCTTGACCCTGAGCCTGTCCCCTGATCTTCTAGGCCTTCCAGTTTCTCATCTGCCCATCAGAATGGCTGAACTTGACTGGTAGGTCTCAAGTTTTTCCCATCAAGACCCTTTAAATTTTTTTCTTTCTGGTAGACTTTTTAATTGTATATTAAAATTTTCTTTTTTAAAATAAAAATGGCTCAGGCTTATTGTAAAAAAAAGTTCGCTAAAATAAAAAACTAGCTTGCATAATAATAGGTCCTTGTTCCCACTCCCATCCTGAGTCGAGCCCTGGCCGTCACTTGCTGTGAGCTCCATATGCCTTCTCTGTGTTAACAGTCACATGTACACATGTATGGAGCTTTCTTTTCTTCTTAGCGTTATATGTTTCTTACTTGTCAAGTTGCTCTTTTGCACCAAAAACTTACTTGATGCTATCCCCGTGCCAATACCTCATTCTTTGTATGTGCCGAATAGCATCCACCTGTATTATTGTGAAAACTGCTTTATCTACCATATCGAATTTATTCAATACAGATTTTACCATGCTTTATTAACCAGAGACAAAGATGGGCACTGATAACATTGAGAAATTCACTGTTATATGGACCAAGGCTAAAAACTCCATGTTAAACAGGCAAAATAAAATATTAAAAGTAGTTTGTGGGATTCTCTATCTTACCCCAAAGGCAAAGGTGTGACTGGGGTGATATTTCTTGGCAGCAGATGAAATCTCAGGTGGCTTCCCATGCATTCTGAGGCGTCTCGGGGCACCTCCTCAGGGTAGTTTGGAACCTTCTGCCCTCAGTCACCTCCGAGATCCTGGACAGCTCCGTGCTTTGGAGGCAGGTGAAAATGAGCCATTTGTCCTGACTTCAGGTGTCCAGTGAGTGCCAGGCTTTGCCCTGTCTCATTGGTGCCTCACAGTAACCTTCAACAGTGGTATTTACTGTTATTCCCATTTTCCAGATGAAGAAACTGAGACCTAGGAGAGGTTAGTCACTTAGCCAAGGACCGCAGCGCAGGTCTTGAACACAACCTGTCTGACTCTGCTCCCATGTTCCCATGTTCTCTACCATTTTTCAGTGTTATGTCCTGAGTGCTGGAGTAGAAATTAATGACTGAGAAACTGGGACTAATGTGGGTGGCGATGTTGCGGCTTCTGCTTTTAGAGATCTCATTTGGCATCTGTGAAGTATTTCCTCATCTCTTCTTCCTCTTACCTGAGTGTACACATGAGGTCACTCTTCCCCGTTTATTGACAGAGACAGTGAGGCACAAAAAGGCTCGGTGACAGGCCTGATCCGTCCAGTCGAGGGACTATCCCCCAGACCCAGTGGCTTCTTGCAGAGCATCCTTCCCTGGGGCTAAGGCTCTGTAGTTCCCACAATGTTGAATTGACAAGCCAGGTTCAAATTCAAAGGCATGGATCCCAAAGAGGATAGCCAACTTTTCATTCTGCCAGGAAAGGACATTCACAAAGCCCCCAAGCACAACAGCAGAACCATACCATTTTCTATTACTGTCAGTCCATAAAAGAACAAACATCTTAACATCAAAACACAAGACAGATATGCTTAAGAATTATGCCCTTCTTAATTCTTAAGAATTAAGAATTAAAGGCAGCTTTTTAAATAGCATAACTTTAACTTTATAAAACATTCACCGCATTGTCCTTAATTTTCCACCAGCTTGGTGGAAGCCTTGTTGTAAACTGTTATTGGTTCACCAGGAACCACTCCAAACTACACCATGTCATCTCGCCCTGAAACATGTCCTGAGCTTAGCTGCCCTTTTCCTTCTTTACAGGAGAACAGAATAATAATAATAATTACTCATGGCCTGTGTTTATGTAGCTCCTTTCTAGAGAAAAGTTCAAAGCTCTTTTCTGGCCTTCGTCTACTTATGCTCTTGGCTTCGCTGTGACGGGAGGTGATGGGAGGCTGTTATTATCTCGCCCTCAGTGATGGGGAAATCCAGGACAGAGCAGGGAGGAAATGTGCCTCTAGGAGGTGTGTGGTCTGTGGCCCTGACCCAGGGCAGAGGTGACCTGTTGGGGGAGACTAGCAAATCCCCTTGAAAAATTCAGCCTTTGAGCATGTCTATAGTCAGCAGGTCAGGCATGCAGGGGGCCCAGTGGGTCCGCTTGGTGGAGACATTGTGGGAGGTCAGCAGAAGGGAGCTCTCTGGTAGCCAGGGAGCCTTCTAGGAGGAGGTGGGCCTGAGCAAGGCCCCGAAGAAGAGTGGAGGATCTGCATAGACTGAGGGGAAGGGAAGACTGTTATAGATGGGGCTTGTGTGAGCAGCAGCAAAGAAGTGCGTGTATTGGACCAGTGAGGAAGGGGATTTGGGCTTTGCCGTGTTCCACTTCCCTTTGTTGGCTTCTGAGAGGGCAGTAGGTGGTGAGGAGTGGTGGATGCTTCCCCTGGGGTCGTGAGTACCCAAGACTCTGATCTCCCTACAGGGGGTCAAGGGCAACTCCTTCCTGTTGGTGACAGAGACCAGGAGTGGGGACCAGGACTGCATCTCCTGGGAGCTTCGTGGACAGAACTGGTGCTCTATGGTGGGGTTGGTGCCCAGAGCCTGGCCAAAGGGGTGGTGGGCTGGCTGAGCACAGACATGGAGGTGGAGGGCTACAAACAGTGGCCTCAGAAAGTGGGAGATTTTAGAGCAGTCTGGGCCCACGTCCGAGGCCAGGACTCTCGGGCAGGGCTGACCAGACCTGCTCGGGTCCTGAGGGAGTTCCCAAGAGTGCACATATGGGGCGGAGGTCTGAGTGTAAGCAGTACTTAATCAAGCAGGGGAAAGGAAACAGGCTTGCGTGCAGCCCCTTGATCGTGATAAGAAAAGGGCAGGGGCCTCACAGACCTTCACTCTCCTGTCTTCTGGCCACGTTTGTGGCTGTGGCTGTCTCCCCACAGGGGTCCTGCTGCTGCGGGTGAGGGTTTCAGCTTCAGGCCCCTCACCTGCAGGACTCTTCCCAAGGCCTTTCACCTGGTTAAATATTTATACATATATGCATCTATCTCTCTCTCTCTGTAGATGGGGTTTCCAGGTAGCACTAGTGGTGAAGAATCCACCTGCCAGGGCAGGAGATGTAAAAGATGCAGGTTCGATCCCTGGGTTGGGAAGACCCCCTGGAGGAGGGCATGGCAATTCACTCCCGTATTCTTGCCTGGAGAATCCCCATGGACAGAGGAGCCTGGAGGGCTACAGTTCATAGGGGCACAAAGAGTCGGACGTGACTGAAGTGACTTAGCATGCTACTGCTGCTAAGTCGCTTCAGTCGTGTCCGACTCTGTGCGACCCCACAGACGGCAGCCCACTGGGCTCCACCATCCCTGGGATTCTCCAGGCAAGAACACTGGAGTGGGTTGCCATTTCCTTCTCCAATGCATGAAAGTGAAAAGGAGGTCGCTCAGTCGAGTCTGACTCTTAGCGACCCCATGGACTGCAGCCTACCAGGCTCCTCCGTCCATGGGAATTTCCAGGCAAGAGTTCTGGAGTGGGATGCCATTGCCTTCTCCAGACTTAGCATGCACGCACATATATATAGAGGACCCACAATTATATAAGCTTTAGGCCCCACAAAACTTGGCTGGGTCTCTGACTCCCTGCTTGTGTTAAGAGCAAGTGCCTGAACTGAGTGTCAGTGCCTGCCTTGGGTGAAGCTTCTGGGAGCTTCAGGAGAAAGGATTCAGGGCCAAGTCTGTAAGCCACTTGCAGTCTGGTTGGGGGTGTAAGACACACACACACACACACACACACAGAGGGGAGCTGTCCACATGTACTTGAGGGGTGGGAAGGCTTCCTGGAAGAGGAGAGGTGTTCTGAGCAGGGTCTTAGGCAAACCGTTATGGCTCAGAGAGGGGTGCATTCATCCCTGGGTACCTGGTGGGGGTGGGCCAGGGGCTTTGCGGCAGGAACCCGTTGATGTGGTCCTTGTCCTTTCAGCCGCAGTATCTGTGTGAGGCCATGCTGATCCTGGGCAAGCTGCACTATGTGGAAGGCTCATATCGAGATGCCATCAGCATGTACGCACGGGCCGGCATTGACGACATGTCCATGGAGAACAAGCCCCTGTATCAGATGCGGCTGCTGGCAGAGGCCTTTGTCATTAAAGGTAGGTGTGGGCACCAGCTGGGGCTCCCCTTCACTGTGCCCAGGTCATTACACTCTGACCCCCATGTCCCTGGAGCACTGACCGGCCAGGTGGTTGCCAGGGTAACCAGCCACACCGCTGGCTGACCGCAGGTATGGGTTGGATGTCAGGTCAGAAGGCTTGGGTAACCCGCCCTCGCTCTGTTGACAGATAGGAACCCAACTGTGTGCCCTAGGGCATATAGCTCTTCACCTTTCTTGGCCTCCCTTGATTTATCTATAAGACAGGGTCGTAATAACCTGCCCTCACAGGGTTACCATGAACAAGAGGAATCAGTTGTGTAACCAGGTTGGGAAAGGCTTAAAAAATGTGCCACCTCCTGTCGTCAGGCTGGCACCAGTATTGATGTTGGCTACAGGTCAGGTGCTTGATGGCAGAGAAACCTGGAATTGCTCAGGTATCTGCTGCTCCTCCTGTGAGCTGCCCAGGGGGCTGGTGCTGGGACCCTGCAATGGGCAGGTCAGAGCCACCTCCCAGGGTGAGTAGTGTTCCAGTGGGGAGCTAGGCACATGGGCTTAGTAATGTAGGAATTTCATGATGGGGGTTGTGGATGCCCACGTGGGGAAAGAGTGCCCTTGACCTGAGCTTGCAGGCGTTACATGGTAGTGAAAGCCCTACCCCAGACTTTGTACTGCAAGCTCCTTCTTCCCTGGATCCTTGAAACCTGGGGTCATAGAGCCTGAGCAGTGGCTCTTGGTGGCAGTGAGGGTCGCAGGAACCTGTCTGTCCAGACTGTTGCCAGGATTCTTGGATGGTCAGTCTTCTCTTTATTCCAGCACAAACCAACCCCCAGAGTCTAGAAACACATGTGGCGCTGTGGGGATTTGGTGCCTGGTATTGGCAGAGTATTTGTCACCCTCTTTTCTATTGTAGATGGGGACATTCTGCCATCTTATATACAGGGAAACTGAGGCCCAGAGAGGGAAGTTACCTCGCCCAGAGTTACCCAGAGATCTGTGGTGGAACCAGGATTGGAACCTCCACCTCCTATTGGCTTTGGACTGTGATTCCCCACTCCCAGTTTTCTGTCTCCCTTGGGTCCTGGAGGACTGACTAGTCTGAGCAGGGTATAGCCTCCTTTGAGAGCTGTTTGTCCACCCCTGAGTCCCTGGGTCCCTTTCACCATTGAGAGACTGTTAATGCCGTCCCGGGAAATTGCTGAGATTTTCACCCCAGACAGACCCAGTGCCAGGCTGTAAGAAGCAGGTGTCCGTCTTGCGGGGGGTCCAGTGTAGGGTCTTCTCCATTGCTCTCTTGTCCCCTTCTCTGCACCCCTGGCACAGGCTGGGGGGGTCTTGGGGGGTCGATCTTCATTTGGCATTTGGAAACCACTTCTGCCACCAATTCCCCGAACCTAACACCCTTCCGCAGGGCTCCTTTCCGGCACTTTTTCCTGTAGACCTGGCTCGGTACCTACTGCTCCCTGTCTCCCGCTTTCTACTCTTTCCAGCACGCCTCCAGCTTCTTGGGGGAACACAGGCCCGGTGGTCAGAGGTGCTGCAGGGGAGGTAAGGAGCCGGGTGTCCCTGGCGTGGGCTGCTCGATCATCTGGCTGTGCTGGCTCCCCAGCCCCCACTGACTGCACACGGTCTTGTGCTTGCCTGCCTCCTCTCTGCCTGTCCTCTCTGTCCTGTTGCAGCGCCTGTACCCTGCTGCTTGGCATGCTGAGGTTCACCTGACCCTGTGTGTGCTTGAGACTGCACGTGGCCTCCAGAGTGTGCATGGTGTTGGTTTTCCTGGGTCTAGGGGATCCAGCAGGGCTCCCCAGCAGAGAGTAGGGGGTGGGGACAGCTCGTCATTGGTCCTGACTCCATTTGTGAGCATGGGGCTTGTGCTAGCCTGCCAGGCTGCCAGAGCGAAATGTCATTGACTCATGTTCACTCGTGTCCGACCCTTTTGCGACCCCATGGACTGTATCTCACCAAGCTTCTCTGTCCATGGGCTTTCCTAGGCAAGAATAACTGGAGTGGGTTGCCTCTTCCTCCTTCTGGGGATCTTCCTGACCCAGGGATTGAGCTATTGTTTCTTGAGTCTCCTGCACTGCAGGCAGATTCTTTACCACTGAGCCACCTGGGAAGCCCCAGCATAGACTGGGTGGCTTCGATAATAGGAATTTGTCACAGTTCTGGAGGCTGTGAAGTCCAAGATCCATGTACCAGCAGCGTTGGTGTCTGGTGGGGGCTCACTCCTTGGGTGGCGGGTGGCTGCCTTCTCAATGTGTCCTCACGTGACCCCTCCTCCCTGTGGGCTCCTGGAGAGATCTCTTCACCTTCTCATGAAACCTCTAATCCCATCATCAAGCCCCCACCCTCATGACCTAGTTACCTCCCAGAGACACCGCATCCAGGTACCACCCCGTTTCTGTTAGAGCTCCAATGGATGAACTTGGGGCCCACAAACATTCATTCTGTAAGTAGAATGGTGGCAGCAGCATGCCCCAGAGTTCAGCAAACAGCAATATACATTCATTAAACCCTCACTCCACGGCAGGCATGCCCTCCTTCAGTCTACACAGTAACCCGCCGAGTAGGTGTTCTCTTCATTCGTATGTTCTAGACCAGGAGTTACAAGCAAAGAGGAGAAGGGACCCTTGTGGATGTCCCTGGAATTGGCAGAATCAGGATTTGAACCCAGGCAGCCAGATCCCATAAACACTCTGTGATGGTGCTGCTCAGAGTCCTAGACTGAAAGGAATCATGGAAACGATGTAGGTCAGTTCTCAGGTAACACATGAAAAAGGCTGGCGGAAGTGAAACAACTTACCTGGACATCAGTTAGCTTGTGTGTGAACCAGAATGCCCTCCCTCCAGGTTACTCTTTTCAGCCTTTGTCAGCAGACGTTGGGTGGCCTCCTGCAAAAGCCCGACATGCCTGCTCCCCAGTATTCTGCCTGACCAAGCCATTACAGCTGGGCTTCTGTGCCATCTTGCATTGGCATCTGCTCTGTGGTTCCACCTGGTCCCTTCCTGTGGGCAGGGAGTTGGGTTCTGCAGCCCGCCTGGCTGGAGGGAAGGGGGCGAGGCCATGTGTCATAGTGGGAGAGGCCTGAGCGCGCTGCCTGGAGGCTCAGTGGGGCTGTAAGTGTGGGTGTCTCAAGAGCAGGCTCTGGGTCTCTTCACTCACGAGAGACATAAAAACACACTCAACTCACCTGCTTTCCCCTTCAAAGCAGAGGGACTTGGCAGTGTGTCCTCTGGGAGGTCACTCACCAGGACTTGACCTTGCTCTGAAGTTGGGGGGACATGGATGAGAACAGAAGCTTCTTCCTGATTCTCAGGGAGGGCTTCAGACACCATCCCAGGAGCTTGAGAGACGGGGCAGTTGCAGTTGTGGGTTTCTCTTGCTTGAAGTGAAGAAGCCTTGTGTGCACATACATGTATATTGCATGGAGTGGGGGACAGGAAGGTATGTGACCCTCCAACTCCTCTAAAGGGAAAAAAGTTATTGTCTATGTCAAATTTGATCAGAAACAATATGAAAACTACAAACTTTTCACTAAGATAGAAAAATAAAACAGCTTCACTTCCCTGTCTGAA
>SJYQ01096619.1:0-11771 GCA_006410935.1 Redunca redunca
GGGGGCCAAACCCCGGCCTCAGCCCCTTGCCCTCTCGGGCCCTCTGCTGCTTCTGTTTCCACAAGAACTTTCTGACTTGCTGCCTAACCCGCTGCGCCCCAGACCGTCCCCCCCACAGCACTCAGGGTCCCAGAACTAGGGTACAGCCGCTACTGGAGGCCCCCCAGGGCGGGTCTGCCCCAGCCACACTTGCCCCCAACGCACGCGTGCCTGGGCAATGCACACACACCATCACACACACGACACACACCCAGTACTCCTACTCAACTAATGCACACACAGCCACACACACGCGCTGTTCATAATACGCAGAATAAGACCTCTAACCAACACCCAGCCTGGCATGCCACGCTCCCACCGTTAACTCCAACCCACTCACCCAGCCTCCCCGCCAGGAGCCCCAGGCTCCACAGATGACACTCTTAGGGACTACTTGAAATGAGCTCATGACTCGCAGGAGAAGTTTCCGTGAACTAGTTTGCAGCTGTTGTTCTACAGACAACAAAAGCTGCGTAAGAATACATACATACACAGACACGCGTGAGAGACCACACGTCTATTACGCATATTTCTGTATATTATATATGCTTCCATGTAACATATCTGAGTACACAGTGCAGGGGAAATGGCTCAAAGGATGTCCCCCGCCCTCGTCACCTTCGGGTGGGGGCAAGGTGAGGACCCTGCCTGCAGCCGTCTCTACTCTCAGCCTAGTGGCTGTAGCCCTGAACTGCTTGCCGTCCTCGGTGGGTGGAGGTGCCCGGAGGCAGGGCCACAGCTTTAGCTCCGTGTCCTGAGTGGTCAGCGTGGGCTGGTGCAGAGCCGGCTCCCAGGAGAGGGCATGGGCGGGGCTCGTAGCTCCTACAGGAGCCTGTCCTGAAGCAGGACTGGGGGGCACCGCTGTGCCGGGTGGGGGGCAGTGACGGGGTGCTCAGTGAGGCGGGCGTGGCCTCTACAACCTGCATTTGCAAAGGTGTCACCTTTGGGACTTCCCTGGTGGCTCAGACGGTAAAGCGTCTGCCTACAATGCGAGATATCCGGGTTCAATCCCTGGGTCAGGAAGACCTCCCGGGGAAGGAAATGGCAACCCACTCCAGTATTCTTGGCTGGAGAATCCCATGGACGGAGGAACCTGGTAGGCTGCAGTCCATGGGATCGCAAAGAGTCTGACATGACCGAGCGACTTCACTCACCTTTACCAGTAACTTGCAGGCATGTTTCCAAAACCCTTCAGGGGGGACGCTTTTGTGGGTGTGCGTGCCTTCCTTAAGCCTGCAGACTCCTTGAAGACACAGAGCCTGGGGGAGATGGCCAGGATGCTAAAGGGGTCTCAGGTCTTTGGCTTGATGGCCCCCAAACACCTTCCCCAACTAAGCCTGTAACAGAGTCCTATTCATCCCCTTGGGCTGCCCATTTTCAGCCCAGCCACACCACAGACTCACCTGGGGAAGTAGGCGTGACAATAGAAGCTTCCTCCTAAGAGTCTGGTTGAGGGGCTGGTCCCGGGTGTCCCATTCTGAAAAGCTGACCCGATGACTCTGATGGGCGGTCAGGACTGAGACCCCAGCTGAGGTAGCAGGCTCTTCCCTGTTTCCAGGAGCTTCTCTGAATGCAAGAGGCTCATGTCACGGAGGTGCTGATGGCATCTGCCTTCTTTTTTGGGGGAAGATTTTATTTGTTTTTTGATGTGGGCCACTTTAAAGTCTTTATTGGATTTGTTACCGTGTTGCTTCAGCTTTAGGCACGTGGGATTGTAATTCCCCAGCCAGGGAAGGAAGCTGCACCCTGTGATTTGGAAGAGCAGAGTCTTAACCACTGGGCCACCAGGGAAGTCCCCTTGACTTTCATTTTAAAATCATAAATGAACAAAATAACCACTCAGAGATTTCCCCTTTACTACCTGACAACTTGAACTCAGGAGGCAGGCCGGTGGGGGGAGGAGGGGTGGGAGTTTGTTATCCAGTTTGCTGAGAACAGCTGGCCATGTGGGCCCTCCTGAGAGTCTCTTGGGTTTGTGCAAGTCTTCATCTTGGTTTTACACTGTTTAATTCACACTGGGTCATCAGTTAAACCAACGAAGCATTTGGGATACTGACATTTAAATCCAAGTTTATGAAGAAAAATAACATCATCATTCCTCAGATCAGCTTCAAAAATGTTACTTTCAATGAACTGGAATTTTTTTTAGCTGATTCACGTTGAGAGTTGGACTGTGAAGAAGGCTGAGTGCCGAAGAATTGATGCGTTTGAACTGTGGTGTTGGAGAAGACTCTTGAGAGTCCCTTGGACTGCAAGGAGATCCAACCGGTCCATTCTGAAGGAGATCAGCCCTGGGATTTCTTTGGAAGGAATGATGCTAAAGCTGAAACTCCAGTACTTTGGCCAGCTCAAGCGAAGAGTTGACTCATTGGAAAAGACTCTGATGCTGGGAGGGATTGGGGGCAGGAGGAGAAGGGGACGACCAAGGATGAGATGGCTGGATGGCATCACTGTCTCGATGGACGTGAGTCTGAGTGAACTCCAGGAGATGGTGATGGACAGGGAGGCCTGGCATGCTGCGATTCATGGGGTCGCAAAGAGTCGGACACGACTGAGCGACTGAACTGAACTGAACTGATGGTAGAAAGTGTCAATATTGTACAGCAATTATCCTCCAATTAAAAATGAAATAAAATTTAAAAAATAAATTGGAATTCTTACAGGAAGTCCATTCCAGTATCTCCAAATCATTGTCCAAAAAAGAAAAAACAGTAACTACTACATCCAATTACTTCTCCATTTACTGAAATTAAAATTTAACAAATGAAACACTCTCCCCGTTGTCTTATCATTTTGAAACAAATCATGAAAATTCTTTAAAATTAGTCCATGGCCCATTTTTGATGCCCTTACCATGGTTAAACTTCCAACTGCATTGTAATATTTGTTGCTTTTGCCCAAACCAAACACAATACAAACATCATTGTTAAAGTGGATTGCTAAAAAATTGTGGGTTTTGGTATAAAATTATAGTGTTTACATAGCACAAGCCACCCATAAAGCGAGAAAAAAGTAAAATTGTATCTTACAAATTATAATCATCAATAATAATACATTAGAAATACTTCATGGCATCCTTGCTATCATACTGATCTGAAATAAGATACTAAAATTAGAATAATAACTTTTGGCTAACACCATGTAAAAATATTTTTTTCTTGATTTTGAAGGAGTTTTCAGATTATACATTACATGAAGTGTTTGTGGGTCTAAAACTTTGAAGGAAATGGCATCTCTTTCCCAACTTGATTACCAGAATTACACAAAGAAACTTCTGGTCCCCTGCCCGCCCCCAGGGCCACGAATCATAGTCTCCAAGAGACACGGAGGCATCTCTATTTTTTGGGAGAGCATTTCTGGTTTTAATAAACACCCCCAGATGATTCTGGTGATGAGCCTGGTGTAGAAAACACCCTTCTTGTCAGAAAAAAATAAGGCCATAAAACCAAGCGTCAGCTGGCAAAGCACACGGCTGGCAAAAGGAGGTTTGACAGGAGCGTGGCCGTGCCATGGGAGGCCTTAGAAAGCTGGCAAGAGGGCAGAAGACACTGAAGGGAGAGACCCAGGGCCTTGACGATTGAGGGACTTGTCTCTGATCCGTCTCTTCCCATGGGACTCTGCCTCTGACCCCGCATCAGCCTCTGAGGACGGTGCTAAGGGTTCAAAGAAATCATCTGGGCAAAGCGTTGGGCCCCAAAGCAGCTGAACCTGAGAGCCCAAAGAAATGGAAGTGACCTGGAAGAGTGATTCTGACTCTGCTTAACCTGCCTCGGTGAAATGTTTATTCTCGTTTTTGTAGCTGTAACTTGTCTGCTTTCCTCTGCTTCTAAGGATGGACAGTTTCTTCACGGATCCTGGCAATCTGGGGTCTCCTGCCGCTTCCCTGGGCTGGCACCTGGCTCACTGAGCTGTCTCCAAGGCTGGGGGGATCAAGTGAGAGCAGCTCGATGAAGGGGGCTAAACGGTGCTGTCTTTGGAACATTGAGTCTGCAAGGTTCTCTGGGCAATGATGAATGTTCTAGAGAAAGAGAATTTACTTGCCAGCCTCCACTGAGCAAGCAAAGAAGCCAGGCTGGCTTGGGGTGGGGGTGGGGGGGCGTCACTCTTCCTGAGGCCTTTGATTTATTCTCCCCACAAAGCACGCTTTCATTGAACATCTTTCAGAGATGAAAATGTAATTGTTAGCTCGGCTTACAAATCGGAGGTGCTGTTCTGAAGCCCAGAAAAATAACTCTGTGGAAGCACACAGGCTGGTAATGAGATTAGAGGTTCAACTTTCAGAAGTTGCACAGAATAAAATGCATATTCAGGAAGCTCGAGATGGGGTCCCATGCGGACCAAAAATATGTTATGCAAATACAGTGTGTCTGTATTAGTCAGAGAAGTGATGAAAAATACAAAGAAAGCAATTTCGAGGGCTTTCTGTTCCTTAAAGAAAAGACATGGAGGGTTCAGAAGAGCCCCCGCCCCTCCCCGAGAGGGCATCTCCTCTCAGGGCCCCTGGCTGGTCTGGGAGGCATCTGGGAAAAACCCCTGCACCCCCAGTGTGCCCCCCACACCTTGGCACTGAAAATGCAACCAACCCACACACTAGGGTGAAAAGGAGGGGAAGGAATGAAACAATTATTTTCATCTTTATGGTTCACGCATTTACTCTCCATCTATTGTGAGAGCTGATTTCCTATCTCTTCCTTTCAGACACAACGCTCTTAACTGCTGAAAATTATTAGTGCATTTTAACAAAATTCTAACAGCAAATGTTTACCATGTGGGGCTCATTTCTTTTCTTTTCTTTTTTTTTTCATTGAAAGAATGAAATTGGAAGTTTGGAACATTCCTGTTCATAAAGTAACATATCCGTAATGTCTCTCCTTGAGTTGTTCCCCTAGTCTAACAGGCTAACTAAATCCAGGACAAGCCTTGTGTATGTGAATTTTATAAAGAGAACAGGAGGTGTCTGCTGTGACAAACTGACTGTGCTGTTTTAAATTTACTAGCGAGGTCTAAAACAGGGGCCCCTCAAGATGTCAATCTGGTAAGCGAGCTCATTACCAGGGAGAAGAGCCCCTGAAAATGGGGGAAGAAACTGGTGCAGAAGTGAATGGTCCAATGTGTGAGCATGGAGCAAACACCCCAGGCCTTATCTCCAGGGTGCATTCTATAGAAGGCGTAGGCAGCGTGGCCACTTACTAAAAGCGAAACCGGGTTCTGAAGAGCTCACACCGATTACAGTCAGGGAGATGGCAGCTACGGCTTCCAGCCTACTACAAACCTCTTCTTTGAAACTAAACCGTGCTGGAGTTAAAAATTGATAGATGGGGCTTCCCTGTTGGCTCAGGGATAAAGATTCCGCCTCCCAATGCAGAAGACACAGGTTCGATCCCTGGTCCCAGAAGATCCCATATGCCGTGGAGCAACTAAGCCCGTGCTCCACAACTACTGAGCTGGTGCTGCAGAGCCCGAGAGCTGTGTCGACTGAAGCCTGCGCCCTGGAGCCCGCGCTCGGCTCCGAGAGAAGCTGCCAGAGCGAGGAGCGGGCGCACAGCGAGAGCGGCCCCGCCCCCCGAACCCAGGGAGAGCCAGCGCGCAGCAGCGAGGACCTAGCGAAACCAAGATACATAAAATCATTGTTTTTTTAAATTAATAGATGGAGTTGTCAGAGGTACCTGGTCAGCTTCTAGAATGTCATCTCCTATTTAAAAAACAAAAAGGAAGATTTACACACAGGGAGAACAGACTTGTGGGTGGGGGTGGAGGGAGGAGGGAAGGACGGGGAGTTTGGGATGAGCAGGATGGACAGACAACAGGCCCTACTGTGTAACACAGGGAACTGTGGTCAATACCCTGTGATAAAAGCATAATAAACAATGAAAAAGAATATGTATACACGCATAACTGAGCGCTTTGCTGTACAGCAGAAATCAAACAAAACATTGTAAGTCAGTCATATGTCAATAAAAGTTGAAAATAAATGAAAGTGAGAAACCTAAAGGAAAGCCCTGACCACTTGGTTGCTTCTCAGGGTCCAGAGCCTTTCCGTCTCTCGTGAAGAGCCTCCAACAGTCGGACGAGCTCCTGCTGCACCGGACCTCCCACCCGGCGAGAAACGCCTGCTGAAGGAGTTAAGCAGCCGAGCCGACAGGGCGTGGGCGTGGGACGAGAGGGCCCTTTCCGGGGAGAGAGCCAGCGTTCGGACGGATACTTTAGAAGTTAAATTGAAGGGGTGCAAACATGACGCTAAACGTAGCTGGCTCCTGGGGTGAATGGTCGTAAGTTTCGAAGCTGGACTTAGAGTCAGCGAGCTGAAAAGCAAAACGAACAAAACACAAACGGAGACACTCTCCTCTTGAGATCACCAGCAAAGTCACAGAGGCGGTCAGGAGTTTCATTTCCTTAGGAAGTCTGCTCGTTCACGCGAGGTTGTCATAGAAACATTTTTGTAAAGTATTTTCCGGCCATGTCATTGTTTCACTGAAGAACCCGGGGAACCACCAAGCACTGGATCCAGAGGAGACAGAAAGGTCCCCTCCTGCCCACTCCCCCAGCGGAAAGAATTCTGGACCTGTCCTTGCCTAAGAGTTCCTGGAAGTGCTTTTTGTTTGAAAACTCTGATTGTCCCTCCCAGCTGGGGGCCAATTCAGAGGGAAAGTTGAGCTATTAAGAACAAATCTTAGAGGAGGCGACATGGCCTGCTTCCTGAACGATGGAACATCTAACGTGGGATGTTTGGAGTATGTGTAAATATTTTTAACCACCTTGTTAAAATGCTTTTATTTCTAAATTTGTGTGTAACAGGTAGATTGTGTAAAAAAAGGTCTCAACAACACACTTAGACGGTTTGTTTTCCTGTGAGTCTGAGACTTAAACAGGGCATTTTGGTGTTGCTGTTCAGTGGCTGAGTTGTGTCTGACTCTTTGTGAGGCCGTGGACTGCAGCATGTCAGGCTCCTCTGTCCTCCACCATCTCCTAGATTTTGCTCAAATTCATGTCCACTGAGTCAGTGATACTGTTTAACCATCTCATCCTCTGTCGCCCCCTTCTCCTCCTGCCTTCAATCTTTCCCAACATCAGGGCCTTTTCAAATGAGTCAGCTCTTCGCATCAGGTGGCCAAAGTATTGGAGCTTCAGCTTGAGCATCAGTCCTTCCAGTGGATATTTAGGACTGATCTCCTTTAGGATGGACTGGTTGGATCTCCTTGCAGTCCAAGGGACTCTCAGAGTCTTCTCCAGCACCACAATGCAAAAGCATCAGTTCTTCGGCGCTCAGCTTTCTTTATGGTCCAACTCTCATATCCATCCATGACTACTGGAAAAACCATAGTTTTGGCTAGATGGACCTTTGTCGGCAAAGTGGTCTCTCTGCTTTTTAATATGCTGTCTAGGTTGGTCATAGCTTTCATTCCAAGGAGCAAGCATTCTTTAATTTCATGGCTGCGGTCACTGTCTGCAGTGATTTCGGAGCCCAGGAAAATAAAGTCTGTCATCGCTTCCCCTTTCCCCCCTTCTAGGTATTTTCTCAGATTCGTTTTCCACAGATGGTCATCCTTCCTGTTTCCTGGTGTTCCTTGAGGTGAAGTGAACAGCCAGAGCATGGAAAGATGAGGCGTCCTAGATGAGCTTGGTTTCTGCCCAGTACCCTTAGATATCAATTTCATTCTTTTATTCATTGTTTTGGAAGCCACTTCAAACTCTTTCTGGAATGAAAGAATTGTCATAAACAATCAAACCATCCCTCTGTGTTTGTATTCTCGGGAGAATTGCATTTCTTCTAACATAGGACTTAAAATTGTTGGGTTTAATTGGAAAATGGTTTCCTCAACTCCATTTTGTCTCAATTTGAAAGACATTGACTACATGTCAAAAGCTGTTTCCCTGAAAGCAACCCAAACTGGCAAAATTAATCACCAAGAGCTATTATCATTGGATACTAGACAGTGCCTAACTCCAGGAGGGCACAGTTACGGGGTGAACAGTGTGGAGATCATGGAGACCTTCTGTTTGTCTGGAGCACGTCCACACAGCCGCCTGGGTAGACCAGTTCTCCCAGGGAGGTGACCTTTAACAAATCCGTCCTGTGAGGGGCTGTGTGGGGTCCGTCATGGCAGCTGCTTTGGATGGAGTCTGACGTTCAAATGCGGTTCCCCAGCAAACCAAGACAGCAGTCTCTCCGACTGTCAGAGCAGGATCTGCTGACAGCGAACTTGGAGGAGCTTCAGGAGTATAATCAGAATCAAAGGAGGTGCCGGTCTGCTGAACTTTAACTAGATTATAAACAGAAAGCAGAGCCTGACGGAGCAGTCTGCAACCTCCTAAACTGCAGCTCAGCCCAGAGCTGGTCATCAGACTAGCACCGGCTTTCTCGAGTATGTATGTCTGGGAAGGCGGTGGAAAGACCTCAAGTGTGAACTCTCCCCACATGCTCTCTCCTAGCTCAGAGGGTCTATATGAGCAACTTAAACACTTTTAAGCAAGGAAGAAGCAAACATTCCTCGTATCCTGGCTTGTTGTCAATCACTGACCCGAGTCGGAAAGCAGTGGTTCCCCCATCTCTTTAAAAATGTATTTACTTATTTTTTTCAATCTTATGACTTCTGCCCTGGGCCAGCTGAGGCCAGGTCATTTTGAATGTTTGAATTAAGGAGCCCTTGGGAAATGAAACTTTCATTATTTTCCTGTCTGGGTGAGTGTCAGAACAATTCATCATAACAACTAATACAAATGTACTTATTTCTATAAAAGCCAACTCCCTGAACCGAGACATGGGCATTTGTGCCGTTGCCCTGAGCTTTTTTTCTGGTTTCAGTTCACTGAACGCTTTGTGTCCGTGTAAGCCGCATTGGTGGGGTGCTCGCAGGCCTGAGACAGTGAACGGAGAGCAGAAATTTGACAATTAGCTGGAATACTTGGGATGTGCAGACAGCCAAGTGAAGTCACTGAGGCTGCTGCTTGGAAGTTAATACCCAGGCCAACCAGAGAGACAGAGAGAAGACTAAAATGAGAGGCTTTGTACGTATGGCCTTGCCTGCAGTGAGCACATCTGGGAATGAAACGACAGATGTTCACGAACGCCAGAAAGGAAATCGGGAAGTGGTTATCTGCTCTAGAAAGGAGCGTCGCCTGTGACTCCTCTGTAAGACAGACACCTTCAGACGTGATCCTGGTGTAGATTTCCCCCTATTTGCTTAGACTCAGCCTCAAGAAGAACTAGACTCATCATGCCAAGAAGGCAAAGAGAAATAAACAATGGTTTCCCACCTCAGAAGGATGCTCTTGAGATTCCAAAGGAAGGACACAGAAGGGGCAAGTAAAAGAGTTTATCCTTTGGACACAGAGGAAAGGAAGAGGCTGCCACCTGGGTGGGGGGCAGTGCGCATGAGGCAGGGCTGCTGGGAGGTGAGTGGGGACGGAACGGGCATCGAGGGGGTGAACGGCAGCCATACACACTGCCCGGCAGAGGCTGAACACGGGTAGGCAGGTTGGGGAGCTGCCCTTTCTGTCCTCTCTGGACCGGGGCTCCCGGACCCCTGCCTGCCCTCTGCTGTGAATGGGGTGCCCACCTCTCCAAACACCCGCTGAGCCCCAGAACTGCCTCTTAGTTCCTTTCTTAAATAGTCCAAATCATGTAATTCCCTCCCCCCCCCAAAAAAAAAACAAAGGAAGTCCTACTCAGTAAAGCTGCTGGAACACATCAAGCTCCGTATGTGGGTGAGGCTGACTGGCCAAATGCACCCCCCAATTGCAAATTCCTGCTCATTTTAATCAAATTTATAGAAACAGTCCACATATCACAGAGATGCCGGCTCTGTAAAGTGAGGGGCAGTGGAATTCAGCCACGGGCTTCTTAACCAGGAATTCTCGCTCCCCTCCTGCCAAGTGGCTGAAGATGAGCGTGGATGGAGTCCGCACCAAGTGGAGGGTGTGCTGGGTGAGTAGACGTGAGCAGACATCAGAGGAAGCAAACGTCAGCCCAAACCTCCCCCCACCGCCCACCCTGACTTCTTGAACAAGCCCAGAGTACCTCCATCTCCTTTCCGTCACTCATGGGATGGAATGTTCCCTGGGTGCCAACCCAGAGCCCGTGTGGGCTGCAGCTCCTGCGGGCACACTCAGGACAGCATCTCTGCCCCAGGAGCATGAATAATTTTACAACCAACAAGCATTTTACTGTCAAATGGTCATTATTCACTGAATGGGAGCAACTGAAGAGGAGAGAACTCCAGCAGCCCTTCCCACTGGGGTTATTCAGTGCTGTGACGAAGGCTAACAGTCTTAAACAGTCGGGTTTTCCATTCATTATTTTCAGTGTCATGTTAAAAAAAACCGTGGCTTGAGCTCATGCACACACCTCAGCTGCAGCCGAGAAGTCTGCTGCTGCTGTGTTCCGCCTCTAAGAGGTGTCCAGCTCTGTGTGACCCCAGGGACTGCAGCGCGCCACGGTTCCCTGTCCTGCGCCATCTCCCGGAGTTTGCTCAGATTCATGTCCACTGAGTCAGTGATGCCATCCGACCATTTCATCCGCTGCCACCCCTTCTCCTCCCACCTCCAATCTTTCCCAGCATCAGGGTCTTTTCCAATGAGTCAGTTCTTCGCATCAGGTGGCCAAAGGATTGGAGTTTCAGCTTTAGCAGTCTGTTACTCAGGCCTTAGGTAACAAATTCCATCCTCTGAAAAGGCGCCTCCTGGAATGGTATTCAGGATGGCAAGAACCCACAGAGATGAGGTCGACAGGAATAGGGTCCGGATTCCTCAGGAGTGATGGGGAGGAGAAGGAACTCATGGAGAAGATGACAGATTTAGAGAGAATTCATGCCCGCGCGAGCCTCGGTCACTTGCAGCCCTGCCTTCCTTTAGCGTCAGGAACTGAGACCCTGGACACGCTGATTGACTACAGCACGGCCAGCCTGGCATCTGCAGTGACAGCGGAGAAGTGACCAAGAGAGAATCTGCTTAGATGAATGCTTATATGTCCTTTGAATTACTGCAGTAGCGCTCACTTTCTGCATTGAATTCGGAAAATACGAAAAGTGCACAAGCGAAAATAAACTCTGTCATCCTGTTCCTGAGAGACGATCTCTATGAATCCTTTCTAGATGGGTCCGTGCCTGGGATTTGGATCTCCTGGAAGATCTGGGTTTGGTGATAAGATTAGAGTGATAAGAACAGAGAACCCTCCAAATGTCTCTTTTGAGGGTTGGGGATGGATTGCTTTGGTGGGAAGGACAGTGATGGCTCAGGCATTCATTCCCCTTGCTCACTTTATTCATTCAGTGGGTACTCAGCATTTATCACGTGGGAGGCCCTGGGTCAGGCTTTGGGGAGATAGATATGCAGGAGATAGTTACAGTCCCCGCCCTCGTGGAGATGAAATTCCAGCCAGGAAAATGTAATTAACACTTATTTACAGTCGGGAGACGAGGAGGACACCCTGAGCGGGCATCCGGGGCTCCTGACACTGTCCAGACTCTCGGTCTGGCCGAGGCTAGGATCAGCCTTACTATCCAAAGCCGCCTGCAGAGAAGGGGCTCCTGGACCTCTTGGGAACTTGTCAGAAACGCAGACCCTTCGGCCCCGCCCACCAAACCGGGATCTGCTCTTTCACAAGCTCCCAGGGGAGTCACAGGCCCATCAGGGCTTGATAAGTGCTAGTCTGAAGGATGTGGGCATGGGCAGTCCCCGGGAGGGGCGGGGTGCAGTGTGGAGTGAAAGCCTGCCAGGCCTGTGAGCCCAATACC
>SJYQ01096621.1:0-18505 GCA_006410935.1 Redunca redunca
CTGGTTGATGAATCATCACAAGATGTAACCATGTAACCATGACTTAGATCACAAAGTGGAACTTGGCCAGCACTTGCAGGAGCTCCTTTTGCTCCTTCTAGACACTTCCCTTCCCTTCCACTTACTTCCCTTCCCTTCCACTTACTTCCCTTCACTTAGAAGTAAATACTGCTCTGATTTCTAATAAAGTGAAGTCACTCAGTCGTGTCCAAATCTTTGCGACTCCGTGGACTGTAGCCTACCAGGCTCCTCGATCCCTGGGATTCTCCAAGCAGGAACAGTGGAGTGGGTTGCCATTTCCTTCTCCAGGCGATCTTCCCAACCCAGGGATCGAACCTGGGTCTCCTGTATTGCAGGCAGACGCTTTACCCTCTGAGCCACCAAGGAAGGATTTCTAATAAGCCATTGTGTTTTGCACTCCTCCCATCAGTCCAGGAATAGGCCAGCTATGGTTTGTAGCACAAATTCCTCTCACCACCTGTCTTTGTATAACCCACAAGTTCATGAATTACATTCTTAAATGATTTTTCTAAAATTAGAGAATAATATTCTGTGACGTTAAAATTACATAAAATTTAAAAAAAAAATTTAGTCCAGTGATTAGGACTCAGTGTAACACTGCCAGGACCCATGTTTGATGCCTGGTCGGGGAGCTAAGATCCCACAAGTCTCAGAGCATGACAAAAAACACAGAACACAGTGATGTTCATTTCTTTCCATATTGTCTCTGGCTATTTTTGCACTTTGATGGCACGGTTGAATAGTTGTGACAGAAACCATATCATCCACAAAGCCCCAAATATTTACCATCTACTAGACAATAAGCTCCAGGAGACTGGGGCCCAATCACTCTTATCCCCAGAGTTTGCACACTGCCAGGCACATAATGGATGTACATGTCTTAACATTCCGTTTATTATCCTCTCACATGGGAGGAAGAGAAGGAGATTCAGGATCGACAGCATAGAAAGCCCTAGAGTGCTCCCTGCCCACAGGTGGTATCTCTGGTGGTTAAGAGCAGGAATTCTGGAGTTGGGACACACCAGGTTTGAATCTTTCTTCCTCCAAGTACAAGCTATATGACATTGATAAGTTTAATCTCTCTAAGGCTTATCTTCACACTATGAAGGGGAAATAGTACCCATTTCCTGTACAGACTAAAGTTAGATAGCATAAGGACTTCTCTGGGGATCCAGTGGCTAAGATTCCGAGCTCCCAATGCAGGGGCCAGGGTTTGATCCCTGGTCAGGGAACTAGATCCCATATGCTGCAACTAAGACCCGGCAAAGTCTAATAAATAATTTTTAAGTTAAGATAGTATAGGTTAAAAATGCGCTATAAGTTCTGAATTGATGTTAGCTAACATCATCATAAATATTATCCCCTCCAGTATGTCTCTGTAAATTAGACCTTAAGTCTCTGCAGAGCCCTTAAAGGGCTTCATTCACTCCTGTCATCTCCCCTCATTTCTCAAGGCCCAGTCAATCCTAGTCACAATCCCAGAGTGACAGAAAGTCAAACCTCAAAGTGATAGAGTGTTCTTGGGGCCTGCTGGGTAGCCAGGTCTGGTACCAGGGCCTCCAACTTCAGCCCATTCCCCACTCAGACCCAGATCAGTAATAGTGAGTCACTGGTTATATTAGGGTGGTTTTAATCATTAGCCAGGAGTGTGCAAGGGGCCCTTTTCTGATGTTGCATTTTTCATGTGGAGAACTAGCAGTTTGATTAATCACATTCCCAGACCTTAAGGCCATTTGTGAGTTGCTGATGCATTTCAAAAGAGCATCTATCACATAGAGCAGAGCGGTAGGTGGGGGAGGCTGCCGAGCCCGGCTCCTTCCAAGAGGGCTGCTTGGATCCAAAACTGCTCTATCAATCAGCCTCCCAGCAGGAACCAGATGGTGTGCTCAGAGGGGCTGATTGAAGAGAGTTTAATGAAGGAACTTTGTGCAGAGGTGTGGCAGGATGAAGGATGTGGTGAAGTGCCCCCCAACGTGGGGGTGGGGGGGGGGATGATCAACAGCTGGAAGCCACTTTCACCCTAGGCCCTGAAGGAGCAAAAAAAAGGACCTGTTCCAGAAGTAGCAAGAGCCGCAGCAGGAGGAGAGGGCACCGGCCAGGAGCTGTGGGCTTCCAGAGAGAAGGGCAGGGTAGAGGAGAGGGGAATGGACCTGGCCAGGCAAGTGGGAGCTACTCAGCAGAGCCGCCTAAGGCCACACCAGAGATGGGTGCTCTCACGGGACCAGGCTCAGAGAACACCTTCGCCTGCCCCTCTCCCCTCCACCCACCCCACGTGCTGGCATTCAGCCTCCCCTTTATCAGGGTCAGCATGCCCTTCACCTTGTCCAAGGACCTCACTGAAAAACAAGGCGATCACGCACTCAGGATAGACTTGCGTGTCCGCAACCAGAGAGGGTTTTTGCCGCCCACCCCCCAACCAGGAGACATTTGGCAATGACTGGAGACGTTTTTGATTGTCACAACTTGGCAACCTAGTGGATAGAAGCTAGAGATGTGACTAAACATCCTACAGTGCCCAACAGAGGCCCCCCGACGAAAAAGAATTATCTGGCCAAAACATCACAGTGCCAAAATGAGAAAGCCTGTTTTAAACTAACCGCTCTGGCCTTGTGTCAGAGGTCCAGCCTCCTTTTCTGACCCTCCCTCAGCTTCCAGCCAGGCCCTGCCTCCCACTTCTCATCCAGCCTCCAGGCAGCGCTGCTCCCAGCTCTCTATCCAGGCCACCGGCCTTGGGCTGGATCTCAGTAGGGCCCCCAGTGCCAGCCTCTTCCTCCAGCTGGCTCCAGCTGGCACTGGTCACTCTTACATTTCCGTCTCACTCCCAGGCTGCAGACATTCCTTTCACAGCCAGTCGTGGCCCTTGACTCCCAGCTCTTGTGTCTGAACCCCCATCCTTCTCCTCCTCCTTCCTCTCCTCTCCAAGGCCATCTGACCTCCAGCCCCTGTTCCCATAACCCCTCTCCAGCCTCAGCTACCCTCCCAGTCATTTTCTCCCTCTCCCAGTTGAGAATTCTTCCACCCCTCGGGAACATCACAAACAAAGCCGACTTGGAGAGCTAGCCAAGGTCCTGCTCAAAGCTACTTACCCCCTTGCTACCCTCATCTGCCCTGAACCCTTCCCCACAAAACACACACTTTGAGCTCACAGATGCTGTGGGTCTCGGGAGCTGCTGAGCCCAGGGTCTTGCACAGGCTTCCTGGATGAGATACTAGGAAAGTCTGCCGAAGGTAACCTCTCCCTGTGGTCCCTGGGGAGAGGGCTCCTTCGGGGCCGGAACCTCAAACGGCACAGGAAGGAGCAGTGGCCAAGTTCAGAGCTCCCTGGCACCAGGGAGGCCTCGCCATGGAGCAGGTGGACCCTCCTCTCTCCATGCCCCTCCTGGCCTGCCCCCAACCTAGGGCCTCTCCTTAGCCCTGTCCTCTAACCCTCCCAAGGCTCAGAGCGGAAGCAGGAAGGAATCCAGCTGTTTAGTCCTGAGATGAAGTTGGCTGAGGTCCAGACTGAGCAGAATGCCCAGCCACCTTTATTCCTCGAAACTCAAAAAAGCAAGCAGGGCAGGCGATCCCTGGAAGCCCGGCATGAGCTCCCCGCCTCACTGTCCACCTGTGCCTCCACACTCTGGTGAGTGAAGCACAGCCCCTGGGCGGGAGCCAGCGCCCTCCCGGCCCCAGGGGTGGCCAGCAGAGGCAGGAGAGCCAGGGCTGGGCCTCAGCAAGGACAGCGGCCCGCCCCTCACTGCAGCCCCACTAGCTCTGTGATGGGAGGGGTCTGCACCATGAACTCCTCGTAGCGTTGGAGAAACAGCCGGAAGCGAGCCAGGTAGGAGTCCTCGTTGTATGGCAGCTGCTTCTCGTGGAGGAACTGGGACACCACAGGCTTCACCTGCCAGAAGGTGGGCGGGAGGAGAGGCTGCAGATGGAGGCATCCTCATAGGGACCCTTCCTCTCCCCAGCCCCCGACTCCTGTCTGCTTTGTCGCGTGATGCTGGGGAGGAGCTGAGGGGCTGGGAGAACTCCCACATTTCCAGCAGGAAAGGGAAAGGGAGTTTTATCCCCAGCATTCTTCTCTGGGGATCCTGACTATCTGACAGTCCTCCTTAGCGTAAGGGGACAAACACCATCTCTCCCTTTCACCAAGCACATACAGGTGCCTGACATTTCAGGTCCATTTCTCCATTATCTTCAAAACCTGTCAACATAAGCGCTGCTTGAAAGTGTTAGTTGCTCAGTTGTGTCTGACTCTTTGCAACTCCTTGTACTGCAGCCCGCCAGGCTCCTCTGTCCATGGAATTCTCCAGACAAGAATACTGGAGTGAGTAGCCATTCCCTTCAGGGGATCTTCCCAACCCAGGGATTGAACCTGGGTCTTCTGCATTGCAGGCAGGTTCTTTACTGTCTGAGCCACCAGGGAAGCCCAAGCACGGCTTAGTCCCATTTTACAGATGAGGAAGCTGAGGCTCAGAGACATTCAGTTAACTTGTCCAGAGTCACACTGCCTGGTCAGAAACCCAAGTGTTTCTGATCAAAAGCCACACTGCTGCTTGTTCCCTGAACGGCCCCTTCCTGGGAAATTCTGGCCAGACCAGTTGGTCAGAGGGCCCTGAAGGGGACTCCCCCTCCACCCTCAGGCAGCTCCCTCATCCAAGCCCCTCCAGCCCCACCCTCGTCTACCTTCAGGCACATGTTATCAGAGAGCCTGGGGAAGAGGTGGTGTTCCACGTGGCAGCTGATGAGAGAGTGGCCAAACGCCCAGTCCAGCACGGGCAGCCGGGGCAGGTTAAGCACCCCCAGGCTCATCATGTGGATCCGTCGGGGCTTCTTGTCGGGGGAGAACATGGGCAGCCCGATGTGCTGTGACAGATACAAGGGTCAGGCCCTGGGGCCAGGCCAGCAGACCCGTGTGTCCCCGCCCCGCCCCGGCATCCTCAGCTGGCACCTGGGGGCCCCGGGGGTCCTTGTGTGTGTCTCACCTCCTGCTCCAGCAGGACCCGGAAGAGGAACAAGGAGGCTGAGGTTCTGTCCTGTGCTGAGCCTCGCCCAGCCCTGGATCACGCCCCCCGTCAGCGCAATGAATGGGAGTCTGGGTGCCCCTCTGGCCCTGTGGTCCTCTAAGTCCACAACTACCCCCCACTGTCCCTCACATCCCTGTGCCTTCCCTTCATCCCGAAGAGACCCTTCTCTGCTCTCCTTTCAACAATCAAAATCCTGCTCATGGTTCAAGAAACGCCTCCTCTGCCAGGTGTCGTCCTCAGTCTAGAAGATGAGGAAGTGAGTGGGAACTTCTAGTCTCACCGGACAAGCGGAGGGAACACAACTGTGGGACTAAGTCGTTAACGGCTAAGTGCTAGGTTGGGATCGTCACTGGCCCAGGGAGCAGGGAGGTGACTGTCCCCACACAAGTGGCCCCAGAACTGAGCGCTGAGCTGCCGGCCTCCCACAAAGACCTCCCATCTCCAGCATCTTACCTAGACACATGCCCGCTGGGACCTCGGTGATGGCCCTTGTTTCACTTCCCTCGGGCTCATCACAGTAAGAGCCCCGAGGCTAGGAGCTGGGGTCCTATTCACTTGTGTCCCTAAGGAGCTTAATAAGTAAACTTTGCACATGTGTGTGCAAGGTCGCTTCAGTCATGTCTGACTCTTTGCACCCCTGTGGACTGTAGCCCACCAGGCACCTCTGTCCATGGGATTCTCCAGGCAAGAGTACTGGGACAGATTGCCATGCCCTCCTCCAGGGGATCTTCCCAACCCAGGGACCAAACCCGGGTCTCTTATGTCTCCTGCATTGGCAGGCAGGCTCTTTACCCCTCGTGCCACCTCTGCACAGAAGTTGCTTAATAAATCCCATCCATGCTCAAACGGCAGCCAGTGTTGAAGGGAAGCAAACTCCTTACCTGAGACCAAAACTCTCCGTGATGACCCACAGGGAGAAGGGCAGAGGGTAAAGGTAGGGAGTACTTCACTTGGTGGCCTCTCTCTCTCTAGAATCTAGAGTCCAGCCCTTGGCCAGGCACCCCAGAGGGTGGTCTCCATGCCTGCCTCCCCTGTGTGCAGGGTAGGGGAGGCCTCACCTGGAAGATGTTGACGTGGAGATAAGGGTGGGCCAGCAGGGACCTGGTGATGAGCATGCAGGCCAGGGCCGAGCCAGGGCTCTGGAAGCCAGACACATTCAGGAGCAGCCAGTATTGAGAATAAAGGCCCAGGGAGATCAGGCCCAGTGTCCGCAGGGCCGTCCTGAGCTCCACCTCTCTCAGCCGCTCTGCCAGAAGGGGAGAGAGATTGGGGGAGCGGGGGTTGGCAAGGTTCCGATCCAACATAAGCAGGCTCCCTGGTGGCTGAGTGGTGCAAACTCGGGTGACCAAGACAGTTACGGCCCTGAAAAGTAGGTTCATTCGCTTTTCTTTCCCCCCTTTGGCTGAACTGTATGGCTTGCAGGATCTTAGTTCCCCGACCAGGGATCAAACCCAGGCCCCAGCAGTGAAAGTGCCAAGTCCTAACCACTGGACCACCACGGAATTCCCTTTTTTTTTTTCTTTCACCCATTTTTAGAATAGAAAACAGAGCATTAAGCAACCTGAGGTCAGTCTGATATTAATAGTAAGTGGTGGCATGGGGCTTGAACCCTTAGCTCCTGCTCCTTCTACCGTACAATATTGCTCCTACGAGACTAAACATTATAACGTCCAACAGAGTATGAGGCCTTTCCACAGCACTTTTACACTTACAACATCATTATGCTTTCCCACCATCCTTGAGGAGCAGGGAAGAACCTGAAGTTCAGAGACGTTAAGTTACCTGCCTGCGGTCATCACCCGCCAGTAAGCAGCAGAGTCAGACTGGGTCCCAGCTCCAAAGTTCTTTCCACCCTGCTTGGCTGTCTCAGAAGGTTTCTGTCTGGTCTCAACTCAGGGCTCATCGCTTCCTTCATGAAGCCTCCACGAAGCCAGGAGAGGGAGGAAGGGAAGCGGGGTGGGGAGTACCAGGTCTTTACAGGGCATGGCCCTGGCTTACTCACCCACAGCCACCAGTGGGGTTATGATGGGGATCAAGAGAGGAGCGAGGAACATGTAGATGTAGCGGTTGAGGCAAGGCAGCCTCCACGTGCTCGAGTCCCCCAGGCCCAGCACGTTGGTGTAGCCATGGTGCATCTTCACGTGTCCATACTTGGCATACTCCGCAGTGAAGGACGTGCATACCTGGAGGAGGGAGCAGGAAGCAGGGCGGGGTCCACATCACAGGCGAGCAAAGCTGGCCCCTTGGAGCCTCGAAAAGACCCTCCTTCCCCAGACCCTGCCTTTTCAAGGCCTTCCTGCCTTCCACCCCCGGCTCATCAGCCTTGACCATCAGCTCTCAGGGACCTAGGGCAGCAACCCCATCCTGGGACTTCCCTGGTGGTTCGGTGATTAAGAATCTGCCTGCCAGTGCAGGGGTGGCAGGTTCAATCCCTGGTTGGGGAACTAAGAGCCCACATGCCTGGAGGCAGCTAAGCCCAGTGTGCCACAGCTACTAAGTCTGCACAAGACTCAGCACAAGAGTCCCGCAGCACAACTAGAGAAGCCCAGGCACTGCAGTGAAGAGCCAGTGAGCCGCAGGGAAAGATCCTGCGGTTGGGTGCCGCAGCTAAGCCCTGATGCGCGTGCGCGTGCGTGCGCTACGTCGAATCATTGGTCCATACCAACTCTTTGCGACCCCATGGACTATAGCCCGCCAGGCTCCTCTGTCCATGGGATACTCCAGGCAAGAATACTGGAGTGGGTCGCCATGCCCTCCTCCAGGGGATCTTCCCGACTCAGCGATGGAACCCTCATCTCTTGCCTCCCGCACTGGCAGGCAGGTTCTTTCCCACTAGCGCCACTTGGGAAGCCCCTAAGAACCGATGCAACCAAATAAATAATCATAAAAAAAAAAAAAAGCAACTGTATCCACTCAGCATGATGCTGCAAAGCATTTGGGGGCGGCAGGCCAGCAAGTCTGAGAGGGCTGCTGGAGGACTGGACGCATTGAAGGCAAAGCTCCAGGCATCTGATGGCAATTATTTCGTGAGTGTTCACCGTGGAAACATCTGCACATTCATGACACTGCTTTGCATCCTGAGCCCACCACAGTGAGCGGAGTCTAGGGAGGAAGAAAGGCCATCTTCTGAACGGTCCCTGGGGGTGGCACCCAGGGTGAGGGTGCCCCAGTGGTGGCCAAGAGTTAACTTCCTAGGGGTGACTCTTTGGCATGACCCCACGTGGGAGCCTCTGAAGCTGGTAGGAGCAGCAGCAGCAGCTACCTGACTCCAAGAAGAGCAGTCATTCTGGATATAAAAGAGGCGCCAAAGTGTTTCTCATGCAGATATATGCAAATTAACACACCTCAGCCTCTTCCAGTATTTTACCCAAAAGCCAGAAGACTTTGCTAATTTTATTGAAGATGCTGCCTGCCTATATCCTGGAGGGTGTGAAGGGCGACCCAATGCCAGTCACTGTGAGCGCCACAAAGAGCAGAGCAGGGGACTTCCCTGGTGGTCCAGTGGTTAAGGCTGCGGGCTCCCGGGGCAGGGGCCACGGGTGCAGGCCTCAGTCAGGGATCCCTAAATGCCGCACGGCACGGTCAAATAAAAAAATAAAAAATAAATTTTTAAAAAGTAAAATATAATCAATTATTTTTTTTTTTTAAAAAAGGACCAAACAGTTGGTTCACAAAGGAGCTGTTGCCAGGATCTGCCAGGGCCTCCTCAGAGGCCAGCCCGCCTCTGCCCAAGGCTTGCAAGTGTATTTTGAGCCTTACGGTTCTGTAACTGGAAGGGGGCTTTTGTTGTCGGTTTTTTGTTTGTTTTTAATTTCATTATTAATTACTTCTCGGCCGCTCACGGACTTTCTTGAGGGTGGCTTCTCTTGTCCCCAAGCACAGGCTCTAGGGTGTGCAGGCTTCGGTGGTGGTGACACACGGGCTTAGCTGACTCTGGGCATATGGGGTCTTCCCGGACCAGGGGTCGAACCCACGTCCCCTGCACTGGCACCACAAGGGAAGTCCGTGACTGCCTTTAACTGCTGTTTTTAACTGTTTGCCTTCCTCATACTTCTGCTCCAAAGGCCAAGCCTGCCTGCATTGCTTTTTGCTTCATGAAATGTTAGCTGCACCCAGCAATCTGCTCTTCCTCTTGCCCTTCCTTCTGGCCCAAGTTCTGCATCTCTGCTCAGACTAGCAGCTGATCATGCTTTGAGCCAGAAACAGCCCGGGGCCTGAGCCCTACCAAGCTTGACCTCAGGGGCCTGCAGGGCCAGCTTCTCAGCCACATGCCCAGACCAGAGAACTGGGGGCAGGGCCCACCGTGTAACACGTGGTTTGTGACTCAGCACAAGCTTCCGGAATGTGTGTGACCTGCCTTTTTGCAAGAATAAGAACAGATCTGAGGGGACCTCCCTGGTGGTCCAGGGCTGAGACTTCACCTCCTAACGAGGGGGTTCGGGTTCGGGTTCCATCCCTGGTTGGGAGCTAAGACCCCACTGCTTCCCAACAGAGGCAGAACTGTAACAAATTCAATAAAGACTTTTAAAATGGTCCACATTAAAAAAAGAAAAGAAACCCAGATCTGAAGCTATTTCTATACACTGGAATTCTCCCTCCCATCTAGATGTTCTTTCCAAAACGAGAGGGAACACGGTGGGCTTGGGAGGAGGAAAGAGACTGGACACAGGGTTCAGCGTGTATTACACGCACCCATCAAAGGGCAGGGGGACAGGCACGAATTACAGACAGTCCAGCTGCAAAGGATTATTTACAGGCCTCACCCAAGACGATCTCCCAACCAGACTCAAAGAAAGTTCCAGAAGCTTCTTGATATCACTACCTTCTATGACTCTCAGGCAGACTTAAGAACCTAGATCTCTTAGCCGCACTCAGGCCCCTCAAGTGGCCAAAGTGAGTGTGGGGTAGACGTCAGTATAATTCCTCTCGACATCTCCTCTCAGCTACAGTTGGGGGACCCATCACACTCTGCAGCCCTCGAGTGGCAACTACCGGAGCCCACGCGCCTAAAGCCGGTGCTCCACAGCAAGAGAAGACACCGCAGTGAGGAGCCCAAGCACCTTAACGAAGAGGTGCTCACCGTGACTAGAGAAAGCCCAAGAGCAACAGCGAGAACCCAGGGCAGCCAAAAACAAATAACCAAAAATTAAAATAAATCGGGGTCCCTCCTCCCCAGATCTCTCATTCATTTAGTTGTTTATTCAGTAAGCATTCTCAGACCTCCACCAGCTTCCAAAGGTAGTTCTCTAACTTGGTACTTTTGTAAATAATTTATTTTTCGAGCAGGTAATATGTTTGCATAATTCAAAAACTATGCAGTGGGGTGGGGGAGTCTTCTTCCTACCCCACCCCCCAGTTGCCCCATTTTCCTCCTGGGAGGTGAGGGAGGTCCCCTATCTCTTTATGTGTCCTCTAATATTTTCCTCTTTTAATTTGTAAGCAAACAATACTTTGCAGGATTGAAAACCATCATTACAAGATTAGGACACAGAGTTGGGCTTCAAACAGGTCACTTACTGGATCAGAAGGGGAGGGTCAGGATGAGGCAGGTGCCAGGCGGAGGCTGTAGGTGTGGCCACTGAGAGAGGTGAGGACCAGAGGGCAGGGGCAGAAGGAGGGATCTAGAGGGAGGAGGAGGAGGAGGCAAATCAAGACAGGAGCCAAGTTTCCAGCTCAAAGCCTGGGGGCCGGGGGTCACTCCAGAGAGGGGGACAGGAGAAGAGGGCCACAGGGTGGGCAGGGTGAGGAGGAGGGGCTGGGGGTTGTCCCAGAGGCAGCATCCCTCAGGCAGGAGGGACTATGGGCTGGAGTCTTCCCCGCTTTAAGTTTGTCAAATCAAGTATAGGACACCTGGGGACTTACTTGGTGGTCCCATGGCTAAGACTTCATGCTCCCAGCGCAGGGGGCCTGGGTTCCATCCCTGGTTAGGGAATTAGATCCCATATGTCTCAACTAAAGATCTCAGATGTTGCAACTAAGACCCAGGACAGCCAAATAATGTTGTTGTTTTTTAAGTATAGGACATAGAAACAGAAATAGCAACCCACTCCAGTATTCTTGCCTGAAGAACCCTATGGAGCCTGGTGTGCTATAGTCCATGGGGTCACAAAAAGTCGAACCAGCAACCACCTTCCCACTTCTGGGCCCAGCTAGCCTGTCCTGACAGCATCTCCTCCAGACGCTCTCACCAGGGGTTCTCAGTCTTGCCACTATTGCCTCTGGGGACTGGGGGCTTCCCTGGTGGCTCAGATGGTAAAGAATCTGCCTGCAATGTGGGAGACCTGGGTTTGATCCCTGGGAAGGGAAGATTCCCCTGGAGGAAGGCATGGCAACCCATTCCAGTATTCCTGTCTGGAGAAGCCCATGGACAGAGGAGCCTGCCAGGCTACAGTCCATGGGGTTGCAAAGAGTCAGACACAGCTGGGGGACTAATACTTTCATACTTTTATGTTCCATATCCTGTGCATAGTAAACTGTGTACCAGCAACCTTGGCCCCTATCTGCCAGGAGTGACACATACACACTAGCACGAATCTGCATACACACAGACACACCCTAGTCATCACAGCCCAAAACACCTGCAGACACCGACCACATCCCTGCCACGCTCTCTCCTCTGTGTTCCCCGGCCTTCACATAGCCGCCTTCACAAGCTGCCTGCCTGGGCCCTGGGAGACATCGTGTAGCAGCTGAGCAGCCTGGGGCAAGTGACCTAACCTGCCAGACCAGTGTTTCCTCATCCACAAAGTAAGGGTGATAATAGGTTTGACCTCACAGGAAGGTGTGATTATTAACTGACATTAGCTACACAGTAAGCACCCAGTAATGGTCAGTGGGTATAATTAAGACTTCTATTATTTTGATGTCATTCGAGTGTGCCTGTTTACCCACTGGACTCTGACCCCTTGGGGAACTGGAAGAGGGTTCTGCTCACCATTGTGTCCCCAGCACCCAGCAGAGGGCTGGGCCAGGAGCGAAAGCTCGGTGATTTTGAGCTGTTCAGCCAGCACCCATGTGGAGCCTCAACTGACGGACACTGTTTTAGCCCCTAGATCTCCCCAGCAAACCCAGCTTCCCTCCAAGTCTCCCCTCCCCGCTGGGCAGCCAAGAGCTTCCTGGAGCAGCCCCACCCTTTTCTCCAAGCCCCCCCTCCCACCATACCCACCCAAGGACACTCACCAGACTCGGTGCCACCACGCACAGATGACCACCTGATCCTGCTCCAGCATCCTCAGCCTCTGGGGGCCCATATGCAAGCCCACGGTGCCAAGCTTTTGGAGACCCAGCGGTGTGGGAACTGCCACACGACCCCTTGCAAGTACATTTTACAAATCTGCACGCACAATAAAATCGCACAGACACACACACACCAAAATCAGCGTCCTGGTGTGCTGAATCGCTGTTCAGTCGCTCAGTCGTATCTGACTCTCTGCGCCCCCACAGACTTGCAGCCCACCAGGCTCCTCGGTCCATGGGCTTTCCCAGGCAAGAATACTGGTGTGGGTTGCCACTTCCTTCTCCAGGGGACCTTCCTCCCTCAGGGATCGAGCCCACATCCCCTGCATTGGCAGGTGAATTCTTTACCACTGAGCCACCAGGGAAGCCCTGAATGTCACATGTTGAATGACAAGCATATGTAACTATTGAGGAGACTAGGCAAAGGGTCCACTGGACTGCTTTGTCCTCTCCGATCTGTTTTTGTAGTGTCTTGTGAATCTCTAATTATTTCAAAAGTACAAAAGTTTTTATTTTTTTTAGAAGAAGTATGTTTTGTACTACAGATCTGAGTTTGCCTGCTAAATTTTTTTTTTAATTAAAAAATTTAAAAATCACAGTGGAGCATACTCAGAGGACCACCCCTCAAGGTTCAGGTGGGGCCAAACAGAAAGAAGGTGAGAGACGGCCCAGAAGATAAAGGGCCACAGTGAACTGGTAGGAAGAGAATCGTAATCGTTTGAGCATCGTAATCAGGCTGGGGGTTCTGGGCTCAGGCTCAGTTTCCACCACCACAGGGGACTGAAAAGAAGGTGACAGTATTCCCCCGATTGACAACCCTCCCCCTGGGCAGAGCCGCCTGGGCTCTCCGTGGACCAGCTGTGACGCCACCCCCATAGCACAAAGCCGACTTTAAAAGGAGAGTTGGAAGTTGATACACAATGGAGCTTAGTAACTGGCACGGCCTGTTCCCTCTCACTTAGGGGAACATCTTGACTGTGAGTGACTGGCCAGGGAATCCCTGAAGCCTTTCTGATTGCAGGAGTTAATCTTCTCCAACTGAAAATAGAGTTGCCATAGGATCCTGCGACCCACTCCTGGGTATGGATCTGGAGAAAACTATAATTCAAAAAGATAAAAAAAAAAAAAAAGATACACCCATCCCTGTGTTCATTACAGCATTATTTATAATAGCCAAGACATGGAGCAGACTAAATGCCCATCGACACATGAATGAATAAAGAAGATGTGGTATATACATATATATATTATATGATAATATATACTATATGGAATATAATGTGATTATAAGATATGAAATATATATATTATATGGAATATTAATCATAAAAAGGAATGAAATAATACCACTTGCAGCCACATGGATGGACCTAGAGATTATCATATTAAGTTAGAATGAGAAAGACAAACACTGTATGATAGATATCACTTATATGTGATAAATTTATCTACAAAACAGAAACAGACTCAGACACAGGGGACAGACTCACAGACACAGGAAGCAGACTCACAGACACAGGAAGCAGACTCACAGACACAGGAAGCAGACTCACAGACACAGGGACAGACTCACAGACACAGGGACCAGACTCACAGACACAGGGAGCAGACTCACAGACACGGGGGACAGACTCACAGACGCAGGGAGCAGACTTGGGGTTGCCAAGGGGGAGAGGGGTGGGGGAGGGACTGGGAGTCTGGGGTCAGCAGATGCAAACTATTACACAGAGAATGGGTGAATACCCTATTATGATAAGCCATAATGGAAAATAATATGAAAAAGAATGTGTGTATATGTGTGTGTGTGTGTGTGTGTGTGTAACTGAATCACCTTGCTACATAGTAGAAATTAACACAACATTGTAAATCAACTGTAAATTAAAAAATAAACTTTTCCAAGCTTCAGTACTTGAATGATGGGGGCCTGCCCACAGCAGCCTGCCCCTACATCCCTGTGGCCCTTGACAGGAGTGCCCAAGAAGATAGCTGGAACTCCTCATGACATAGCCCAGGATAAGGAGCAGGCAGGTGAGCGTGATCCGTGGGCAAGGGCAAGGGTCAGAGGTGCACTGAATGGAATGGAACATTGCAGGGTAGACGGGAAGTGGGTGTGCGGAGGGAAGTCAATCCTGGCGTGAGTGGGGTATATGATTTTGGATGCTTTAGCAGAGAAGCAATAGCAACCTGGATGTCAGCCACCCGCGCCATCCTGGCTGCCCTCCCCTCAGATCCAACGGATCAGAGAGGGTGACCTCTCTCACCCCCAGCTCATGCCAGCAGATCGTGAAAGAGGCCTGGCAAAAGCGGGGTGCACCAGGGAAGCCAGTGACACTCCAGTTGACACCTGAGGCTGTGACTAGGGGACTAGATTCTTCCATAGTGATGCCGCCTCCCGAGGGTCACAGTTTGGAAAGAGTGCAGGCAGTCGACAAGCAGAGGATGAAAGAGAGACAACGGGACCTGAAAGATGGGGGAGCCAGGGATCCAGGAGGGTCCCAGGTAGTCTGCTGAGATCCTACTTGGCAAGAGCTGGCCTCTGTGTAATGCAAAGGATAGGTATGGTTCAGGGCCTCAGCAAACAGCCCCCTCAATATACACACACACACACCACACAGATCCACTGAGCTTTGTATAAGCTGGTCAACCTTTCAGTTAAAAATAAACAACACTGGGCTTCCCTAGTGGCTCAACGGTAAAGAATCCACCTGCCAATACAGGAGACACGGGTTCGATCCCTGGTCCGAGAAGATCCCACATGCTGTGGTGCTGCTCAGCCCGTGTGCCACAGCTAATGAGCACAGGCTCCAGAGTCTGGGAGCCGCAATTTCTGAAGCCCTCACGCGCGCGAGCTCTGTTGCTCTGCAACAGAAGCCACCGCAATGAGAAGCCAGCGCACCGAAACTGGAGAGTAACCCCAGCTCGCCACTACTAGAGAAAAGCCGTGCAGCAACAAAGATCCGGCGCAGACAAAAGTGTTAAAAACCAAACAGAAAACTAAAGCATTTGAAGCATTTAAAGCAGTTAAAAAATAAAAAAGCTAACAAACAAAACAAGTAACAAAACCCACAAACCTTTTCCTTGCAACTGACTGTGTGTTTCCTCCAGAGGAAAAAAAAAAGGTGATGCGGGTGGTCGGGGAGCTTGTTACTTGGAAGCAGGCACTGAAGAGTCAGGCCTAGGTCCTAATGAAGATCTAGGGTGTCTCATTTAACATTCACACTGGTTTCACAATGGAGGTAACATTATTATTCTCATTTATTACATGGAGAAACCAACACTTAGCTGCTAAATTAAGTAACTTGTCCAAGGTCACAGAATCAGTGTGTCCAAGGTGGCCCCGACACTGTCCACTGCCTGGTTGACAAAAGGGAAGAATCCTCTAGCCCAACCCACTCCAGTGGCTGAGGAGGTGGAGCCGTCCCCTCCTTCCCACCAGGAGCTGAATCTTCCCTGAGGCTGGCCAGAGTCAGGGCCATGACTTGAGGCATGGGGGGTGGAAAAGCAGAGGTCTCCCATTCAGGTTGCCCTCAAGAAATTTGCAATCTGCCTGCAGCAT
Organism: Redunca redunca; assembly: GCA_006410935.1. Taxonomy (NCBI): domain Eukaryota; kingdom Metazoa; phylum Chordata; class Mammalia; order Artiodactyla; family Bovidae; genus Redunca; species Redunca redunca. The sequence goes on from SJYQ01096621.1 coordinate 15,826, forward strand.
ACCAGCCGTCACAGCTGGGGATGGAAGCCAAGCCTTCCAGCAGCCTGCTCTTCCCCGGACCTTGTCCCCGTGTCCCCTGCAGGGTCATCGTCTACAAACATTGAGCTCAACCCTGTGCCAGGGACTAAAGAGGCAAAGATGAGGCCACTGCTCTGGGTGCCAGGGAACGCGACGAGGTGCAGCCACCAGGCTGCTGGGGTCCCTCCGGGTGGGTCCCGTGCTGTGGTTCAGCTGGAGCCCTCCATCTGGGGACCCTGGGAAGACTCCACCTTCTCAGCTGCCCCCAGGCCCCTGGGGCTCAGTGCAGCTTTGACAGAGCCCACGTGGTAGCACAACAGGCTTGGTTCCTCCTCTGCTTGTGATTACAAACTTGGTGGGGAGGGCGACCGACCCGGGCTCCAGGGTTGGGTCTGTACCTTAGAGCCTGGCTGAGACCAGTGCTCAGGGGTCCCTGGGAAGAAGAGTGTCTTGAAATGGACCCTGAGGACCCAATGGTTCCCCTTGTCCTTTTTAAAAAGTATATTTCTTTATTTGGCTATGCTGGGTCATCGGTGCAGCATGTGGGATCCAGATCGCTGATCGGGGATCAAACCCAGGAACCTGCATTGGGAAACCTGCATTGGGAAACCTGCATTGGGAAACCTGCATTGGGAAACCTGCATTGGCGTCCTACCCACTGGACCAGAAGTGCCCCCCTTGTCCTTTGCATTTTAGAAATGTGTGCAGGGATTTCCCTGATGGTCCAGTGGGTAAGACTTGATGCTCCAAATGCAGGGGGCCCAGGTTCAGTTCCTAGTTGGGGAACTAGATCCCACATGCTGCAACTAAAGACCATGCAACAAAGATCAAAAAAAGATCCCGAGTGCCGCAACCAAGACGTGATGCCGAATAAATAAATATTTTAAAAAATAAAAAATTAAGGAATCTCCCTCCCTTTAAGAAAAAAAAAAAATAGAAACGTGCGCAGGTGGGAGAGGCGGGTTTGGGGACACTGAAGGCGATGGAGGGCGCTGGACAGACAGCACTTCCTCTTGTCTAACTCATGCACTATAATGTTATAAAAAGTTCTGTGTGCATGTGTGTACAGTTATGTAAAGTTATATAATTTTATTAAAAGTTAGTAATTGAGGGACTTCCCTGGTGGTCCAGTGGTTAAAACTTTGAGCTTCCAAGCAGGGGGTGAGGGTTCCATCCCTGGTTGGAAAACTAAGATCCCACCTGCTTCGTGGTACGGCCAATAAACAAATAAAAGCTCTTTTAAAAAAAAGAAAAATTAATAATTGAGTTAATTGGTCACAGTAACCAGTTCCTGGCAGAAAAGGACTGTTCTGGTACCAGCTTTCACATTTGTTCATAAGGGACCCAGGGTCCATGGTGGGGGGTCACCTGGAAGGGAGGGAAAAAGGGGTGTCAGAGCATCAGAGACCTGAGACCAGAGAGAAGGGGAACAGGCCAGACACCTTTGCCTTCCTGACCGTGCCCACAGGCTGAGGCAGGCTGGGGAGACAGTGGGCGAAGCTGGGCAAGAGTCAAGAGAGAGGAGGGGCCCTCCCGGTACAGACCCAGGGAAGCAGGGGGCTTCTAGGAGGCTCCACCATTGCCAGGTGTCAGGAGGTGGGGGCTGTTATGGAATCGGGGTGCTGGGACAGACACCAGGCCCCTACTCCCCCTGCCCTCTGTCCGTGGTTCACATCCCAAACCCCAACTGCAAAACCAGGAAGCCCGAAGGTTGCAGCCAGGACTGCCAGCGCAGGAGTCCTGGGGGGAGGAAGAAGGTCCACCCTCCTGAACCAGTGTTGCAAAGAAGAGAGCTGCCCCCAGGAGAAACCGGTGCTCCAGCTGCGTCCCTGGCCTTAGTTGAGCACTGATTCCTCATGCACTGATTCCTCATGCAGCCCTCTACCCTCTCAAGGGCTTGGGGTCGTCCACACACGCAGACACACACAGACCGTAGTGCAGGCAGGCGACATGCTTGGGCCCACGTGCCAACAGCCGCAGCTGCTGGCCCTTGAGGGCTCACAGGGCTGTGCAAGCTTAGATTCTCATACCAAGGCCTCGCAGCGGCTCCCACTCCGTCCCAGGCTCACCTCCACAAAGAAAAGCGTCCAGACCTTGCTCCAGCCTCTGGACTCGGTGAGGGCGCCGTGAGTGGCCAGGTGGCTGCCCTTGACGGTCAGCGTGTAGTGGCACACCCCCAGGATGGTGATGCCCAGGGCAAAGACCAGGGGGCTGTCAGAGCGCAGGCACAGGAACCCTGCGGGTTGGAAGAGAGGGTTGGCTGCAAGCGGAAGAGCGGTAAGGGCGGGTCTTTCTCTGGTTCTTGGAGATCGGAGCCCAAATGCCCCAGCCTGCACCCCTGGAAGCCTGGGCCAAAGAGGGCCCAGCCCTGGGGACTGCCACGGACAGCGGTGTGGCAGTTTCCACGAAGGCCCGAGTGGGATGGGTTGACTCTCGCTAAAGGCTCTGAGACAAGACAGAGCGCCACTGACTCACCGAGGAGAGGCCGGGAATCTTAATTCTGCGCCCCTGCCAGAGGAGCGGTGGCAACAGGGCACGGTGGGGGGTCCAGGTCAGGCGAGGACCAGGGAACACGGCCCTCGCCCCCTCCCCGGGCGCGCCATGGAGCACCCTCCCCTCCCCAGGCCATCTCATCCCCCCACCTCACCCCTTCCCCCCCATC
>SJYQ01096621.1:19763-57880 GCA_006410935.1 Redunca redunca
CCCAGAGACGGCAGCCAACCAGGCTCCCCTGTCCCTGGGATTCTCCAGGCAAGAACACTGGAGTGGGTTGCCAGTGTCAACACTGTGCTGGGTCTTTATTGCTGCACCCAGGTGTTCTCGAGTTGTGGTGAAAGAGAGCTGCTCTCTATTTGCAGTGTTCGGTCTTCTCACTGCAGAGCGTGGACTTCAGTAGTCCACGCTTAGCTGGATGGGCTTAGCTGGTCGGGCTTAGTTAGACGGGCTTAGCTGGACGGGCTTAGTTGCTCTGCAGCATGAGGAATCTTCCCTGATCAGGGATTGAGCCCGTGTGCCCTGCACTGGCAGGCAGATTCTCAACTGTTGGACCACTGCTCCTGCTGCTGCTAAGTCGCTTCAGTTGTGTCCAACTCTGTGCGACCCCATAGACAGCAGCCCACCAGGCTCACCCATCTCTGGGACTCTCCAGGCAAGAACGCTGAAGTGGGTTGCCATTTCCTTCTCCAATGCATAAAAGTGAAAAGTGAAAGTGAAGTCGCTCAGTCATGTCCGACTCTTCGAGACCCCATGGACTGCAGCCCACCAGGCTCCTCTGTCCATGGGATTTTCCAGGCAAGAGGATTGGAGTGGGGTGCCATTGCCTTCTCCAGTTGGACCACTAGGGAAGTCCACTCAACCAATCTTATTGCACATCTATGGTGGCCAGGGGCTCCAGCTCTGTCTTTCCCTTCCTCTGACGTCATCATCTCCCCGGTTGCATAATTTTTCTTTCTTTTTTTTTTTTTGGCCACGCGGCATGCAAGATCTTAGTTCCTTGACCAAATCTGTGCCCTCTGCAGTGGAAGGGTGGAGTCTTAAGCACTGGAGCTCAGGGAAGTCCCTCCCCCCCAGCTCGCTTTCGACGTCAGCTATGATATACTGTCCAGCAGTGAGCCCCCGTCACACTATCTGGCCATAAGATTCGGTGCGCTCCATGTCATCTGCCTGCCTTAATCAGGAAAAGTAACACTAGCTGTTGAAACAAACAACCCCAGGGACTTTCCTGGTGGTCCCGAGGCTAAGCCTCCGTGCTCCCGATGCAGGGGGCCAGGGTTTGACCCCGCAGGACACAACTAAAAGGTCCTGCATGGTTCAGCAAAGGTCCCGTGTGTGACGACTAAGACCCGGCCCAGCCGAATAAAATACACGTGTGTGCGTGTGTGCCGAGTCACATCAGTCGTGTCCAACTCTTTGCGACCCCATGGACTGTAGCCTGGCAGGCTCCTCTGTCCATGGGATTCTCCAGGCAAGAATACTGGAGTGGATTGCCATGTCCTCCTCCAGGGGATCTTCCCCACCCAGGGATCGAACCCAGGTCTCTTACATCTCCTGTATTGGCAGGTGGGTTCTTTAGCGCCACCTGGGAAGCCCCCAATAAATAAATGTTTTTTAAAAAGGGAGACTTTGTGCTTTTTAAGTTACAAAACAAGTAGATGATAGAGAAGACTCCAGACCCCAAGGGGCTGGGTCCTCATGGACCTACCCAGGCATCAATAACAGCACGAGGGGTGTGGTGTTAGATGATGCTGGGTTGGGTCTTCCTGGGAGACTCTGGAGTTCCCCACCCTGGGGCAGTGATGATTCCTCCCTTCTGCCATCCAGATCTTTATTTGCTGGGGTTCATTGGGGTTAATTACTGTTGTGTTTGGGGTAGGGTGGCAGGGAGCATTGCCTGGGACCCAGGGCCTGGAGGGGGAACCCTGAGAGTCAGGGATGGGTTTGGAGACCTGGAGGGGTGGAACCGGGAGTCTAGGGGGCACAGGGTGGACTAGAAAGATACCTCCTGCCATCAGGGAAACCCTTTCTGTGCTCCAAATCTAGGTGAATGGGTCTTTAACCCTTTCTTGTCTTCCACCCATTCCTGCCACCCCTCAAATCATCAAAGGCCCAGCTCTGTGAGGCAAGTGGCATTATTCACAGGGGTGGGGCTGAGTGTGCTGGGGAGAAGTGGCCTGGCCTCTGGCTCAGACCTTGGTCAGCTGAGAGTGGGACCAGCACCCGAAGCTTCTGGATCCAGCAGGGCAGGACCACAGGGACGGGGTGTCTCGGCATCAGCCTCGCCTCCAGGGACCCTCCACGGGGTGCCAGTTACCTGCAGCCTCCATCCCGCCATTCTGCAGGGACAAAGCCAGGTTGGTGATGGCCCAGAGGCAGGTCAAGGAAGCAGGAGCGGTGAGGGAAAGGGGCCCAACCTGGATCCGGTGGGGATGCTGCTGAGGCTCTGGGGCCGTAATCTGTCCCCACCTCCCAGGCATTGAGGCTTCCTCAGCATCTTAGGTCCTTGAAAACCCAAGGCTGGGGCTCTTAGCAGCCCAGCCTCCTGCCTTGTGAGGCTCTCTAAGGGTCAGCTGGTGCCTCTCCCCCTGCACCAGGGCAACACCATAGCCAGTGTGGGTGAGTGACTCTGGGGTATGGAACAGCCTGAAGGGTGTGTGGGGGACCTGCGGGGGGCCAGTTGCCAGGGCTAGAGCGGAGAGTAAGGGCTACGATTCCCATACACAGATTCCAGTCCTTGCCGTGTGACCTTAGATAAGTCACTTGGCTTCTCTGGGCCTCAGTTTTCTGAAAGGGTGATTCGGAGTGGATGGAGGTGATACTATTAATATGCACTTTACCAGGAAGGTAATAAAAGGGCAAAGGTGTGAGGTAGATAGACTATCACGAATGCCATTCCTTGGGCTATGGTAATGATAGCAATGTTGTTATTTTGGTTATTGATATGATTTAAATCTAATATATATTGGTGTCAGTAACGATATTCATAAAGGGTTTCCATTTCCACTGAGGAAAAGGGCTGAACACGCTCACTTCCTGTATGTTGTTCTCGTCCTTGCCCACATTTTGTGTGTATGTGTGTGCGCACATGTGTGTGCGCGAGTGTGTGCATGTGTGTTTGTGTGTGTGTGCGAGTGTGTGCATGTGTGTTTGTGTGTATGTGTGTGCATGCGTGCATGTGTGTGTGTGTGAAAGGCTGGGGTTCAGGAGTGTGATAATCCCCCCACTTCCATTGTGCATGACTCTGCAGAAGGTGTACTAACATGGAGAAGGGATTTGAAGGTCAGCGCAGCATGGCACTGCTCTCTGTCACCAGCTCAGGGATGCCCAGGCCTGGCTGGTGCCCATGGAGCCCTCCTCCGTCCCCTGATTCCCTGCCCCCAGGTCCCTGGGCTGGTCTTCTGCCTACTGCCTGAGCTAAGAGCTTTAGGTAGTTTATCCTCACGAGTGGCCTGTGATGTGGGGTATAATTATCCCCACTTACAGATGAAAATACCGAGGCTTGGAACAGCAAATCAGTCTTCCCAGCAAATATCAGAGCTGGCAGGCCAGTCTGAGCACTGCAGCCCCTAGAAGGGTCCACCAGGCCCCTCGGTACCCGGATGGCCCTGAAAGGTTGATTCGTCTCTACTCCATTCGGCCCTTCTCCCCCTACTGCCCACCCCCAACCCTGGGGCTCTGACTCCCCAACAAGCCACTCACTGAGTTAGGGTTGGAGGAAGCTTTGTGGGAGCCCTCTGTTCAGGGTGAGGGCTGGGGCCAGAGCTTCAGCCTTTCAGTCTAAGGGAGCTGGGACCCTGACAACAGACAACAGATGGGAGGAGGAGTCTCAAATAGCCTCTAGGGGTGTCCCTGGTGGGTCAGCGGCTGAGACTCTGCCTTGCAAGGCAGGGGACATGGGTTCAGTTCCTGGTCAGAGAACTAAGATCCCACATGCCTTGGGGCAACTAAGCCCATGTGCCATGACTAAGACTCTACGCAGCCAAATAAGTATTAAAAAAAATAAAACTCTAGACCAAGTCATGAAGCCCTCTGTGACTGTGCTCACACACACACACACACTCACTCATGTGCATACCTCCCTCTGGAAAACCTGGAAACCCCAAGGCAAAGACAAATGAGCAAAACCACAGAGACACACAAGCACACGGAAGCACACAAATACATACAAGCTTCACAGGACGCTCTGGGTCCATTACACCCCATCCTTGCATGGATCCACCTCAGGGTCCTCAGCTGCATCGCATATACCCACACACACACGGGTGCATGTGTACACACAGGCAGAGAGCCATGAGTGGTATAGTCAGAGGCTGAGCAGGAGGGGGCAAAGAGGCCCATCTGTCCCCCATCCCACCTCCCCAAGTCCTGCCAACTGAGCCCCTATTCCGACCTCGGGAGCCCCTGAATCACCATTGTGCTGAGTAGGCATCTAGCTCAGTGAATGGGTCTGGGACTGCCATGGAAAGAGCCAGTTTGGGGTTTGAATCCCTGACATTTCTGCACTCGGAAGCTTGGTGGTGTGCAATGCTCAGTCATGTCTGACTCTTTGCGACCCTATGGACTGTAGCCCACCAGGTTCCTCTGTCCGTGGGATTCTCCAGGCAAGAATCCTGGAGTGGGTAGCCATGGCCTCCTCCAGGGGATCTCCCCAATCCAGGGATTGAACCCAGGTCTCCTGCATCGCAGGCAATTTCTTTACGGTGTAAGCCACCAGGTGAGTCCCGAAGCTTAGCAAACTGACTGAAACCTGCCCGAGCCCTGGTTTCCTTACCTGTCAGACAGAGCCGTGACACCGTTTTCCTGGGTTTGCTGGGCCCGCTACGTAGAAAGTGCTAGATACATGCCCTGAGACAGCAGCTGACCAAGTGAAGCAGTGTGAATGGTCCAGACTAAATATCCTGGCTTATGCAGTTCCCAGCAGGTCATTGCCTCCCACCCTGAACCTCAGTTGCCACATCTGTAAAATGGGGCTTGTATATAAGGTCCTTCCGCCCTTGCAGGGGTAGCAGAAGGGTTACAGGGAAGGGATCCTGAACTATCCTTAACTTTCTGAGACCTTGGGAACATCAGAAAACCTTTCTGATAGTATCTTCACCTGTGAAGGATAAAACCCCTCACCTGCCTACCTCACAGGAGTGGGGAAAGCTTTTGGTAAAGTTCAGACTCAGCTTCTTGGGCACCTCAACAGCTTGAACTTCTCCAGGGGTCCTTCCCCACCCTTGGCTAGGGGACTGGATTGTCAACACCCCCTGCTGGTTTGATGAGGATGGGCTCTGTTTCTTTGTCACATAAGGGTCAGAAAAGCCGGACTGCTCACTGGAACTGCCTTGGACTCACCCACTGAGCGGCCGGGACCACAGACGCAAGGAGCTCCCGGTGGGCCCGTTTCAGACCCCACGCATAGCTGTACTAACTGACGTGCGCTAAATACTGGACAGCACGTTAAGGGCTTTCCATGCACCGTCATTACCCCCTCCCAGTGACCTGTGCGGGTAACACTTTCATAATATAAGATCCGTTTCACAAATGAGGGAACAGACTCAGAGAGGCTGGGTAGCTTGCCTAAGGCAACATCTGGAGAGGGGAAAAGCCAGTGTTGCCGCCCAGATCCAGCTGCCTCCTAGAGTACAACCACCTCCCAAGCAACCCAGGCTGGTCTCAAAGAAGGTTACACAGGCACGTGCTGGGAGGACGGGGTATGGTGCCTCCCAGGACTGTCTAACCTGGGGACAGGAGGCAGCTGGCAAAACAAGAGGCATCTGGCAAAACAAGAGGCATCTGGAGACCTAGTGTTACCTAACCAGTTGGGCTGCTCTGTGATCTTCGGCCAGCCCCCTCGCCCTGTGGCCTCAGTTACTTCATCTGTAAAAAGAGAAGTTTGTTGGGTCTTCCCTGGTAGTCCAGGGGTGAAGACCCTGTGCTTCCAATGCAGGGGGCCCAGGTTTGATCCCTGGTCAGGGAACTAAGCTCCTGCATGCTATAGAGCAGGCAAAAAAAAAAAATGTGCCACATACCCTGAGGCCCTTTCTGCCTCTGATTCATCCCACCACCCCCACTTTCGGCAACTTCACAATCTCATTTATGATGTAATGTCCCAGCAGTCTAACTAAAGCTTCTTATTATTCCTTAAAAATTAATTTATGTATGTATTTATTTTTGGCTGCACTGGGTCTTTGTCCCTGCAAGGGCTTTTCTCTAGTTGTGGTGAGCGGGGGCCACTCTTCCTTGCGGTGCTCGGATTTCTCATCGCGGTGGCTTCTCTTGTTGCTGAGCACGTCTGTGTGGGGTCAGGAGTTGTGGTTCCCAGGCTTCAGAGCACAGGCTCAGTAGTTGGGGCACATGGGCTTAGCTGCTCTGAGGCATGTGCGATCTTCCTGACCCAGGGATGGAACCCATGTCTCCTGCACTGGCAGGTGGCTTCTTCACCACTGAGCCACCACGGAAACTCTAAGGCTTCGTAAGCTGGGATCCCTGGACCTCTGCCGGCTACAGGAGCTGCCTGGAATCAGGAGGAAAGTTGTATGAGTGTAAACGTGTTCAATGTGCATTTTTCCAGGGCAAGTGTCCATACTGGCACCAGATTCTAATCCCCCAAAGCTAAAAATAATTGATTAGTCTAGCATTTTAGAATTTCCCTAACCTCAATCTAAATTTTAAGGGGAATAAGTAGAGAAAGGTGAATCCCTACTGTATAAACCCCCCCTTCACTGTGTTTAAAGTCCCCTTAGGCTTCCTGGAGCCACACCAGCTGCTGCACCCCAGGCTTCTACCCGTGGGGACCCCGGCCCCCACTGCTTCCGGTTAGTCTCGCCTCCACGCCGAAGCTCGGGTCTGTGGTGTCTGGTCCTCTGGCTTCCTCACCTACATGTCCGTCCCTGGACCGGCGGCGCCAGGAGGCGGGTCTTTGGTGAGGTAGGTGCAGTGACCAGGACCGCCAGTAGGGGTCGCAAAGTGGCGGAACGCCGAGGAGCACACGAGGGCATCTCGCGTCTCTGCATCTAAATTGGTCCCCTTGGCAACCAAGGTGGGGGTGGGGATGGAGGGGATGGGGGTTGAGGAAGGCCTGGCAGCAATCAGGAGGCCTGGGTCTCCTCGGTAGGCCTCAGGTTTCCCATCTGTAAAGTGGAGGGAGGTGGCCTAGAACCTCTAGACGCTCTCTAGGCAATCTTGTGGCTCTGATGTCCTATAAACCTTTCTGATGATCCTGGAGGGAGGAGGCTGTCTTGAACTGCCCTTGGCAGCAGCATTGGGCCCAGCAACCTTAGGGAAAGAAACAAAATGACTCCAGGGCCCTTTCTCAGACTTGACTGAGAAAACAAAGCCCATTGTCCTGCAGCTTCAGGGCAAGCCTTACCCCTGGGAGAAAGGACATCGCTAAATAGGACTGCCCCACGGAGTTTCCTGGGGGTGATGAGGGAAATGGAGACCCCACTGGAGGCTGGGGTGGGCTGGGTCTTGAGATCCTCCTCATTCAGCTGCTGCGGGCTCTTCTGAACCCCCCTCTCCATCAGCTCTAAATCCTAGGTCAAGAGAGAGCAAGGTGAAGACTTGGGGATGAGGGGGTCTCTGCAGAGATGTGTGTGGGCTGCCCTACCATCTATCCCAGGACCCCCTCCCCTCCAAGGAAGAGGACCACGTCCTCAGAGACACAAAAAGACCCTCTCCCGCCTCCACCCTCTTGCTCCCTCCTGTCTCCCACCCCCACATAAGTAAAACAAGACATCACGACAAGGACGCAGAATGTTTTCTACAAAAATTATAATGAGCCTGCTGGAGGGGCGCTTCGTACAGTGGTGGGAATCGGGGAGCCTGCCCCACCCCAGCACTGGGAGGACTGGGAGGGGGCCGAAGCCATCCGTGGACAGGGAACCAGAGAGGAAGGGCAGCTCCCAGCGCTCCGGGAAGGTTGCATCGGCACAGGGGGGCAGCCCCAGGCCCAGAGAACAGGCAGAAAGACTGAGGCGGGCTCAGGGCAGCCAAGCCTTCAGTGTGGGAACAGGGGCCATCTCCATCACGTTCCCACCTTGGAGCATGTGTGTGCCTGGGGGCCATCCTCAAGCACAGACACGCTGCAGCGAGGCCTGTGGTGTTCTGTGGGGGTTCTCTCTCCCCTGCCCCAGCCAAGGGGCCCCCGGAAGGAGCAGCTGAGGGCTGTGGCAATGCCCCCCTGGTAGGAGACTCTTTCCAAGCTGAAGATCAGAGATGGGGGGACCACTGTCGACAGAGGGCAAGGACGCATCCGCACGGAGGTATATGTGCCCCCGTGTGTGGGCTTTAGTGACTCTCCCACACTCAGGACCTTGGTCTGAGGACCCTCAGAGGCTGGCCTTTCCGCTGACCTCACCAGCAAGACAGGTCAGGGACTCTAGCTAAGCTCTCCCTCACCTGCTACCCATGCAGAACCAGAGAGGCACCCAGCGGCTTCCAGAGCTTGAGGGACATCCACCAACCAACCTCCTGACAGAGCCCTGGGGGTCTGGGGACAATCAGAGCTTAGACTCTCCACATCCCCAGGCTCCCAGGGTCCACCTCGAAGGCCTTGCCCACACTCGGCTGGACACCTGGCTACAACCAGTCTCTGCCCTCCTGGGCCTGGGGGACTCTGAACCAGTTGGCAGATGCCTTTGCCCAGCACAGAGCATCCCCGCCGGGCCATAATACTGCAGGCAGTTGCTCTAGCACCTTGGATCCACGGCCCTGACCCTCTGGGGTCTCAGGCAGGGGGTACACAGGTTGGGTAACCAGGCTGCACATCCGAGGACAGAGTGAGTGGAGAAGGTCAGGGTGGGGAGGGCCAAGTCAGGCTGGACCCCACCCGAGGTATGCCAGAAGGGCACCAGTCACCCCACCCCAGCCCAGCCTGGGACTCCAACCCACCACCCCCAGCATGGCCAGTAGAAGGAGCGGGGGCTAGCCATGCTCAGCGACAGGCAGGGGACTAAGCTCGGGCATTTGGCTGAAGAGTCTAGCTGGGAACCTCCTCCCTGGGGTGTATGTGGGGAGGGGAGGCAGCCCAAACCCTTCCTTCACAAAAAGGTAGGAAGTGAGTCTGCAGACTGAGCAGGACGACAGGAGCCTCGGAGAAGGGGTGAGGGCAGACCATGGTCCCCGAGATAGGTGCCCCCACCCCCCACACACGCTTCCATGCAGCTCTAACGGGCACTGGGGCTGGCCTTCCGCGAACGCACATGTCCTTTAAAGCCACTCAAATAGATGTGGCTTAGGGACCCTGAGACCCCTCAGAATTGATGTTCTGGGTCACTCTCTTGGCCTTCCAGGTGCCTGCAGGCCATACTCGCTGCTGCAGAGTGTGGACAGGCGTTCAAGAGAGGTGACCCTCATGGTCCTTGCTCCGGGGAAGGGGCCGGGGAGCTGCAGGGCTGGCAACTGTGAGGACCTCGTGGCCCCACCGTCGGTTGTGGCAACTTGCAACTCGTTTTGGTCTGGGGAGAGGAGCCCCCTGTTACCTGTGGAGGAAGAGACAGAAGCAGACTTGAGCTAAGAATCTTTGGAGACACTATTTTAAGCAAGACCAACTATTCTGCCCACTTACCTTCCCTGGACAGGCTGATGGTCAGGGATGCAAAGCGTGGCCTCAGGGTGCCCTCCCATCCCCCAAACTCTAAACCAGACACCCTTCCCCACCCCGCCATGCCCGCCCAGCTGTGCAGTCTAAAGGCCAGAGAGACCAAAAGAGGGTGGCAGTGTTTGCTGGGCTTGTGGGACGTCACTTCGGAGAGTCAGGGCCGGGATGGCCCAGCAACACTGCCAGTGAGACAGCCGCCCTTGGTCCCCACGTGGCTTTTTGAAGGTGACAACTCCACCCTCAAGGCTGCTGTTGGCCCTGATGGGAGCATTTGCTCATGTTCCTGGTTCCAGGGTTCAGGGACCAGCAGGTAAAATATCTGCCTTGAGGGTTTGGGCAGCTGGAGAGATGACTGACTGCCACTCCCTCTATCCCATGGGAGTCACCCTGTCCCTAGGCTCTAGAACCACAGGAATCAAGCCCAACTCTCCACTCAGCAGCAAAAGGACCTCTGGGGAGCTACTCTAACCCTCTGAACCTCCACTTGCTCACCTGTCAGAGGGGGATGATATAGCCCCTTCATGTGAGAGCTGGGGAGGATTAACTGAGAGAACTTGCACAAGGGTGTCTCCAGTGCCCAGGAGACGGCAGGGCTCAAAACAGCCCAGCTGTGATGACCACTGAGCGTCATCCGTAGGAAGACACCCACTTCCTCCATTCTGACATCTTCAAAATTGAGGTGCATTTGACATCAGCAATGTAAACTGGCAGCTTCTTTGTCAGGATTGGGGGTAAATAAGTGGTTTCCCTTATGGCTCAGTTGGTAAAGAATCTGCCTGCAATGCAGGAGACCAGAGTTCGAGCCTTAGGTCAGGAAGATCCTCTGGAGAAGTAAATGGCAACCCACTCCAGTATTCTTGCCTGGGAAATCCCAAGGACAGAGGAGCCTGGTGGGCTACAGTCCACGGGGTCACAAGAGTGGGACACGACTTAGCGATTCAACTTCAACTTCTTCAAGTGGAAAGTGTCAGTTGCTCAGTCGCTTGAGACTCTTTGGGACCGCAGGGACTATAGTCTGCCAGGTTCCTCTGTCTATGGAATTCTCCAGGCAAGAATACTGGAGTGGGTGGCCATGCCCTTCGAGAGGAGATCCTCCCCTCCAAGGGATTGAACCCGAGTCTCCTGCATTGCAGGCAGATTTTTTACATCTGAGCCACCAGGGAAGCTCTGGTAAATAAGTGGGGCCCTCTTGTAATTGATGATGACCTAGTTATTACCTCCCCCGCCCCCTCCCCAAAAGGCAGATCCACGCCCACCCCAGGGCGTTACACACACGCCCTCTCTTCCCGTCCCCGCCGAGGCGCTGTGCACTTACAGCTCGGAGTCCTCCAGGGCAGGTGGGCGCTCCAGCGCCTGCCTCCGCCTCCGCACGGCGCCCAGGATCTTCTTGCGGGGCCCCAGGGGCACGCTGATGCTGCGGAGGTCGAGGTCCGAGCAGAGCATGAGCGCCTCCAGGTCGATCTTCTCCTGCCGCAGGAGGGAGGTGAAGTCCTCCATGTGCAGCGAGGCCAGGAACGTTTCCAGCGGGCTGGTCTCGGGCTCCAGGTCTTCATCCAGGCCCAAGTCCAGCTCGTCCCAGGGCAGCTCCTCCCCGCAGCTGCGGTCCTGCAGGCTGTTGGCACTGCCCAGGCTATCGTCGTCGAGGCTGGGGGAGCTTTGCAGCCGCCCCCGCGGCGGGCCCGCGCCGTCTAGTGCCGCGTCCTCGCGGCCCAGGCCGTGCAGCCCGCTGCTCAGGTAGTTTCTGCGGAACACCATGGTGCCCAGGCCCGGGCGGGTAAACAGGGAGTCGTGGCCGGAGTCGGTGCTGACCTCCGAGTGCGCAGGCTCGGCCGCCAGCGTGGCACGGGAGACGCTGTCTTCGTCGGAGAGGAACATGTCCCGGAGCGGGGCGCGGCCCCACTCCTTGGGGTTGGCGTAGGTGCCCTGGCGCACGAACATCACGTCGCTGCCCAGCTGCAGGCCAGAGAGCGAGCGCACGCTCTTGCGTCCGTCCTCGGAGATCTTGAAGGTGCCCTCGCCTCCCTGCTTGCGCCGCTCCAGCTTCCGCTGGATCTTGGTCTTGCCCGCCTTGGCGGTGCCGTGCAGAGTGGCCTGCGAATAGGGCAGGTGGCCAGCGAGCGCCAGATGCTGCAGCCGGCCGCTCAGGGTGCTGGACGTGAGGCTGGAGAAGCTGAGCGAGTCGGCGCGCTCGGCCAGCTCGCGCCGGTAGCGCCGCTCCATGCGCTCGTGGTGCTTGCGCTGCAGCTTGGCGCACTCGCGGATGCGCCGCTCCGCCTCGCGGAAGGCCTTGTCCTTCAGCTTGCCCACCAGCTTGGGGCTGAGGCCGCTCTGCTTGGCCGCGATGGAGTCCAGGTAGCGCACGCACTCCATGTGGCCCTTCATGGCGGCCATGTCCAGCGGCGTGTGGTAGTCGTTGTCCAGGCACCAGAGGTTGGCCCCGAAGGACACCAGGAAGGAGAGGCAGTGCAGGTGGCCATTGGAGGCCGCCAAGTGCAGGGGCGTGTTGCCCCAGATGTCGCACTTGTCCGGGTCACCCCTGCGGGACGACAGACGGGGAGGGGTGAGGAGCCATCGCAAACTCAAGCCGACAGTCGGCAGGCAGCAGCTGCGTGCGGGGAGGCAGCCGGCCTGGTTGAGCTCCCGCCCAGGCACCCCAGAGGGACTCAACGGCCTGAGATCGCTTCTCCAGGACTCCAGGGACCTGCAGCCCGGAGCCACTGCAGGCACCTAGAGTGAGCCCGGGGTTCAAGGTGGCCCAGACTCGCAGAGGGCGGGGCGACGGAGAAGGCGGGGCCGGGGCCAGGCCTTCCCCCAAGAGCACGGCGGGCTGGGAATCTCAGGGGATAAATATTTGATGTCCAGAGAGAAAAGAGTGAATTATTCATGGTGCCCGGCGGGGAGCTGGCCCAGAGAGGTGGTGGGCCAGGGCGGAGTCCGGGTCTCTCGGCAGGTGTGGTGAAAGCGGCTGCCAGTACAGGAGTGGTGTACCAGTCGTGTGTGCTGGGCCTGAGCCCCTGGGAGTGTGTGAGGGAGTGCCTGCGTGTCGCTGGGACCCGCCACGCCTGCAGGGAGCAGGGCCAGGCCTGGCAAGCCCACGTGTGAGAGCAGGTGTTGGGTCTTGGCCTGGGCCAGGAGGGGAGCGTGGGGGCAGCCAGGACCAGAGGGGAGGGGGCGGGCATCCTGCCACCTGGGCCCAGCTGCCGTCCAGTCCTGGGGCTGCCGCATCTTCACGAGCCCCGGGAGGCAGGCTGGCTTGGGCCTGTCCGGGAGATGCAGCCCCTCCTTGCCAGACTGTTTCCCCTCTGGGCACATGTCCGCTGGCTCCTCCAAGCTTGCCCCTCCCTCAAGGGCCTAGCTCAGGCCCTCTGCCCCAAGCTAATGAGGAGGCTACCCTGCAGGGCTGGAGGAAGAATCGCTTCATTGTGTGACTGTCCCTCCTCCCACCCGGCACCCCCCTCCTCATTTCCACTGCTGGTCTTCAGGTCCTGCATGTGGGAATGAGTTGCTGGGCAACAGGCCCACCTCCCCACCCCGCATCAAGCACCAGCCCTTGCCCTCCAGAGGAGCTGGGGGCTTGGTGCACTCAGGGGGCCCCCTTTGTCCCCTCTTCCCATGAATTTCTCCAAGGGGCGAACAGGATCACTGTGTACCCTCTTGGCATGGACAGGGGCCAGTCCTGGCCTCTTGGAATGTGGCTCAGCTCCTAGTCTCGGGGGCTGCTGCCACCTGCGGCTGGGGCCTGGGGAGCAGCCGTGGAGGGAGGGCAAAGGGGGGGCTCCCCGCTCACCCCGTGCTCCAACCGCACACCAGGGCTTGGCACCAGGCCCGCTGGGCCCCTTTGCCTGTACCATGATTTCCCAGGCCCTGAGATGTTTATGTTAACCCTCTGGGGGCATCTCTGGCCTCCCTTTGCCCCATCCAGGCTGCCCTGGTTTCCGGGTCAACCTGGCGTCTCTTTATTAAACCGCTGGGGCTGCCAAGTGGTTCACAGGGTCAGGCAGCCTCAGGGAGCCCAAGTCAGTAGCCCTGGGCACCGCATCCCTCAACTGCTACTTCCAAACCGCTTCCCTGGCCCTGACACTTGGATGCAATGCCCACTCGTCCCCCCCGGACAATCCAAAGGGAGGGTGAGGGAGCCTGTGTGGGGGAGGGGGACAGAGGGAGCTAGTTAATGAGATGGCTGAACCGAGTGGCATTTGGTCCTGTGGGCAGTGCCCATAAATCCCGGGAGTGAGCAGGAAGCGAGCCGTGTGAGAACAGTGTGGGGGGGCTGTGGGCACTGGTGGGGAGGACCCCTTGGGCCCCCGGCTGGGGGCGTGGGGGTGGGCAGTGGGGAGGGGCTCCTTTGGCAGCCCCACTTGTGAGGTTTCTGCTTCTTCACCCCCAGCCTCTCATGCCCTTTGCTCTGGCATCCTGGCACTACCCACCCAGGTGGCCCCTCCCGCTTTCTCCTCACTCTGAAGCCCCCAACCCCATCATGGACTCCCACCCCCACCCCACAAAGTCCCAGGCCCCCTCCTCTCTCAGCCCCACATCCAGGTCACAAATGTCAGAAGCCTCAGCTTGTCTGCACCTCCCCCAACTGCCAGTCTCCCAGGGAGGTGACTCAGACGAGGTGGGGGAAAGATGCCATAGAATTGGGCGGGAGGTGATCTTAGGGGCTCCAGATGGGCCCTGAGGCTCTTGCCCTCCCCCAAGGGGCCGGCACTCACCCCCGGCTCACAATGAGGCGCAGCGATTCCAGGTTGCCATGGTACGCGGCCCAGAGGGTGGGAGTCATGCCATCCTCGTCTGGGGCGTTCAGCTCCTTCCTGGTGGCCTCCTTGAGGAGTTCCAGGTAGCCGTCCCGAGCCGCCCGGTGGTACTGGTCGTTCATGGTGCCTGACTTGGACGGGGCGGGCCGGGGACACGGGGACGTGCCCCCCTCCGGGGAGGGCGACGGGGTTAGAGCTGAGGCATGGAGCTGGGGGAGGGGGCCGGGCAGGGGCCGGGGCCGCCAGCCCCTGCCGCCGCAGACCGAGGACGGGGAGCGCCAGAGCCGCCGCTACTCCGACATCTGAGCCGAGCACCCGGCGGGGAGGGTGCGGGGAGGACCGCCAGCCGCCCGGAAGGTCGCCCCGCGCTGCCCCTGGGTCCTAAACTCCCTGCTGCAGAGCGCACGGCGGTGACCCTGTCCCTGAGCCCACAGGGCCGGCCCCTCTGCCAGAGGGCCACCCCAGCGTCCCGCCCCGGGAGGCCCAGTCTGGGGGCAGTTCGAGGTCTGTCCTCATGAGAGCCAGGCGCGGCGGCCCCCGATGTCGCTACCCGTCGAGGGAACGGGCCAAGGACTGGGGAGGGATGTCTGAAGGCTGTCCTGACCCCCCGACCCCTGGACAGAGGGTCCAAGAAGGTTACGAGGACCGACCGCCAGACGGTCAGCGATCCGCACTCAGCGGTCCAGGCCGCCCCCTGCCCGCGCTGTCCAGTAGAGGGCGCCGGAAGACTGCCCAGGGACTTGATACCCAAGTGCGCCCTCGCAGCATCCGCCGGAGCAGGGATGCGGGAAGGGCTAGAGGAAGACCGGACTTGGAGTACTGCTGAGGCCGGGCGGTGGGGGGAGGGGGGTGGGGAGGCAAGGGGCATCAGGGTCCCGATCTTGGGGCGGCAACAGAGGAGCACAAAGATAAGGGCCGCCGGGGCTGGGGGCGCGTCGGAGTGCCCGCGGGCCCTTGGGGCGTCTGTTGAGCTGGGTGTCGGGATCGCGGGGCGCCAGGGCGCGGTGGGCGTCGGGGGCGGGATGTCCTCTGGGTGCCGCACTGCGGGACCGCGCCCGAGCCGGGCTGCGCCGAGGTGACAGGGCGGCGGGGGAGGGGGCGCCTCTTAACGGGTGAATATAAATCTCACCTTATCTGGCTCCCGCACGCTCTTCCCTAAATTCAGCCCGGAAAAAAGATGGATCATGTGAGTGAGACTGAGAGGTTTATGGAGCTGAGTTCCCGCGGCTGTAAATCACCCTGCCCTCCCCGGTATAAAGCGCCCGTCCAGCCCGGCGTCAGAGAGAGGACGCGCTCGCCGCCCCCTGACCCCCAGCTCAGCGCGGGCTCCCGGCCCAGTCAGGTGGGTGCCCCTGGGGGCTAGCCGGCCGACTCATCTGGGGGTTGGGGGACCTTGGACGGGGTCGGATGGGGCCGCAGCCGCCTCTCCTTCCCTCGCCGTCGAGTGCGAGACCCGCACAGTCGGCTTCTCTCTTCAGCTTCCGCTTCCGCGCGCGCATCCTTCACCACCCGCAGCCCCCACCCTCTGCGCGGGCGAGGAGCTCCCCCAATCCCGGTCCCCAAATATAGGGATAAGATGCAGCAGGGAGAGCCCTGGAGGCTGACCTGGGTCCTGTCCGCTCCCCACCACAGTGACCCCTCCACCCTCCTCCAGTGGCCCTGCCATGTCCACGGAGCTGCCCTCGGACCCCAAGGAGAGCCCGCCGGCACCGCGGCCGGCTCCTCGCGAGGTCTGGAAGAAGGGCGGCCGCCTGCTGTCGGTGCTGCTGGCGGTGAACGTGCTGCTGCTCGCCTGCACGCTCATCAGCGGCGGCGCCTTCAACAAGGTGGCGGTGTACGACACCGACGTGTTCGCGCTGCTCACCACCATGCTGCTGCTGGCCATGGTCTGGATCCTCTTCTACCTCCTGGGCACCGCGCGCTGCCCCGACGGCGTCCCCTACCGGGATGCGCACGCAGGCCCCATCTGGCTGCGAGGTGGTGCCGAGGGGGAGGCGGGGGCGGAGGTGGGGTGGGCCAGGGTGGGAGCGGGAGGCTGGGGAGCTCTCGCAGGAACCGCTGGGGGCCGTTGGAGGTAGACTGTTGAGAAGTGCGCCTCCCCGCCCCGGCCCCAGCACTGCCCAGGACTAGATGTGCCTGAGGGTGAGGTGCGACTGGGGGAGAAGAGGAGGGGAAAGAGTCCTGGAAAAGGGATGCGGAGAGGGCTGGAAAGGAACTTCACTGCCCTGTCTAAAGATTGAAAGAAGGTGATCATTGGAGAGACACTGATCTCTCAGAACAGATGATTGTTGCAGTTGAAAGAGCCTATCTAGGGCCCTTTCCCTATCCACGCAGCCACAGAGGTGGGGGCTCAATCGGACATCCATCCATCCACTCAGTCAATCACATACTCATCCTTCCACCCACCCATACACCTGCCCACCTAGCTATCCGTCCATCCATCCATCCTCTCACCTACCCCATTCATCTATAGATCTACCCCGTCATCCCATTACTTAGCCATCCGTCCTCAAATCTACAATCCCTCTCTCCTGCCTCTCTGATCCACCCCCACCCCTCATTCCCAGGTGGGCTGGTGCTGTTTGGGATCTGCACTCTCGTCATGGATGTCTTCAAGACCGGCTACTACTCCAGTTTCTTTGAGTGCCAGTCAGCCATCAAGATCCTGTACCCTCTCACCCAGGCTGTGTTTGTCATTGTCCAGGTGGGTGGGAGGAGTGTCCCTGAGTGTGGTGGCAAGGAGCCAGCGCCTGGGGTCAGGAGGTCTGGGCTCCACTCCTGTTTTACGCTGAGCAATTAATTAAGGCGGGGACAGGACTGTAGTGAAGATCACGAGTCCATAAATCTGGAAGCACCTGGTAATGAAGTAATATCCAAATGTGAGTGCCTGCTTCAGGGCCCTGCGATTTCACTCCAACCTAAGCAGTGCCAGTAGTTAACACCTAGGAGGCATCACTTGTGGCGGCTGCTCTGACTCCTAGAACTGCCCTGCCTTCCTTGGCGACTCATAGAGGACATAGGTCTCAGCTCAGAGTCCTGCCCTGGGCATGGCCAGTTTGGCCTCAGCCATGTCCCCTGTATTCTTAATTTGTTCAGAACATAGGGTATCTTGTACATGGGATTTTTCAAACAAGTTCAAGTTTTTATTTGTTGCATAAATAAGCCCTGGAAAGATCTGACTGAGCTGAGGCAGGACTGGTTTGAAAACAAACCTCAGCCCAGAATGACCACATGTATGGTTCCCTCTCTTGAAGCATCATCCATGCTGCCCAGGTTTCCACAATTTTACACACTTATGAGCTTGGCATTTATACAGTTTTAATTTTATATTTTATGACTTTAAAGAATACTCAGGCAAAATGGAAAATAAAGCTACCCCAACATCAATAACCCTGGAGAAGGAAATGGCAACTCACTCCAGTATTCTTGCTTGGGAAAGCCCATGGACAGAGGAGCCTGACAGGCTACAGTCTATGGGGTAACAAAGAGTTGGACATGATTTGGCAACTAAACAGCAAAAACATTTATAAACACCAGGGCAAGGATTTGTGGGCATCCAGGTGAGGGGGAGGACCTGCAGGGCAACAAAGGACAAGGAGGGGGTAGGGGGCTGCTGCCTAAGTGGAGTGGAGAAGCCCCCGAGATTCTTTTTACCTTGGACAAGACCTAACCTGAGGCTGACCCTGCACCCAGGAATAAATAACTGGGCTCCAAACTCCACTCCCTCCACCCTGCGAAGGAACAGAAAACAAAGAGAACTTACTGGTGGCATTTTGCAAACTTTTAAAGATCAGAGAAGTATTTGATACTGATTGCCCTGCAGAATAGAAAGAGAGAAAACCTTGCATCTCACATTGTAAAGCTGAAATAAACGTGATCACACAGTTGGAGAGTTCCTGAGGCAGAGTGGACATAGTGCCAGGCGTGGGCCCGGCTGCTCCCAGGGTGAGCCCACCTGCAGAGTAGATGATGCCACCATTCTCTCTCAACACAGACTTACTTTCTCTGGGTCTCCGCTAAAGACTGTGTTCACACCCACCTGGATCTGACTCGGTGAGTGCCTGCTCCACACCCGTGGCCCAGTGCCCATGCCCAGGTGCTCAGCTCACCTGGCATGAGATGGGCGCTTCCCAGCCTGGGTCGTGGGTCCTCTTTCTGCCCCAGGTGGGGCTTCAGTTGAGGCCTTCTCACTTTGTAAGCCCGGCTTCCACCAGCCTGTGCTGTGGGGGTGGGGGGTACTTGGTGGGATGGTGTGTGTCATGTACAAATGTCCTCTCCCTTAGAGGAGGAAGCAGAGTGGCCCTTGGACACCCCTAGTTCTCTCTTGGGGGGTTATCTCAGCCAGGCTGTGTTCCTTCCAAACTCATCTTCTCTGCTCACACGGGCTTGCCTGCTTTCTTGCTTCTCAGCACCATCTCCCAGTATAGCCCCAGCTCTCCACCTTGCTGGGGACCCGACGTGAGCCAAAGACTCTCAGTGACCTCTGCTCTCCGTCCCCGAACAGGTGCGGCCTCATGTTCACACTCACCACCAACCTGGCCATCTGGATGGCGGCCGTGGTGGATGAATCCGTGCACCAGTCTCACTCCCACAGCAGTTCTCACAGCAACACCAGCCACACCCGCCTCGCTCTGGACCGTGAGTGCCCACTCCAGAGTAACCCTGGCCCCTTGGTGGCCAGGCCTTGGGCTGGGTGCCCTGTGGACCTGTAGAGGGCATGGAGGCACAAGAGGCCAGAGGCCCCCTCCTGCTCAAGGCTATGCCTCTGAAGAAGTCTAGATGTGGGTGACCCAGGAGGAAGAGTATGGGGAGATCTTTTTTCTTTTTTTAAAAACCTTTTATTTTGTATTGGGGTACAACCAATTAGGGCTTCCCAGGGGGCCCAGTGGGTAAAAAATCCACCTTCCAATGCAGAAGACGCAGGAGACTTGGGATCGATCCCCAGGTTGGGAAGATCCCCTGGAGGAGGGCACGGCAACCCACTCCAGTACTCTTGCCAGGGGCGTCCCATGGACAGAGGAGCCTGGGCTACAGTCCCTAGGGTCGCAAAGAGTCTGACACGACTGAAGCCGCTGAGCACGTATGCACATTAACAGACTCTGCTGTGACAGCTTCAGGTGGACAGCACAGGGACTCAGCCACGCATAGACGCGTATCCATTCTCCTCCAAACTCTCCTCCCATCCAGGCCGAAAGGGACACATTTTCATCCTGGATGGTACAGCCTTGGTCCCACTGTCCAGGTCTCCATTCCACCAGAGGAGGGATTCGGGCTCCAGAGACAAAAGGCACGGCTGAGCAAGCTGGAGAGAGCAGATGGGAGGCAGGGCGGCTCAGTGGTGGAAGCGCAGGATTAGAAGAGTGTCTGGCAAGGAGAAGGCAGAAATAATAACCGTGATGATGATGGTGACCACTCACGGAGCTCTATACGTCAGGCTAAGTGTCTTAAACACCATCTTACTTAACCCTTGCCACCTCCCTATGAGATGGGTACTATTAGTATTCCCATTTTACAGATGCAGAAACTAAGGCATGGAGAGGTTAAGTGGCTTGCCCAAGGTCACAGAGCTTGACAATGGAGAACTAGCATTAAGACCCGTCTTTGCTTTGAATCATCAGAAATATCCCCTGGAGACAGAAATGACCACCCACTCCAGTATTCTTGCCTGGAGAATCCCCTGGACAGAGGAGCCTGAGGGGCTACAGTCAATAGGGTCGCAAAGAATCGGATGCGACTGAACACACAGTATGCTATGGTGAAGAGCAGGCCCACAGTCCCCCGGTCCTGGTTCTCTGGACTTCTTTAGGGCCCCCCACCGCCAGGATCAGACTAGATGACCAAATCTACTCGGACCTGAAGACACACGCACACCCAACATGGCAGGGGCCAGGAGTGGAAAGCATGGATCCAGGAGATCCCAGGCAAGCAGGACTGACAAAGGGCCGCCCTCCACATACAGAGGGCTCCTGGGGATGGTTGAAACCAGCCCAGGGAGGTGGATGACCTAAAATGTGGGGCTGCGGGGGGTACAGAGAGGCGCCTGGTGAGGGACCTGCCTCGGGGGTGAGAGTCACAGCATTTGTATCAACTCCGCCATCACAAGCCACTTGCCCTCAGTGAGCCTCGGTTCCTTTTTCTGCAAAACCAGCTGAGATAGTTCTGGGGATCAAAAGAGGTGTCTGCCAAGGCCCAAGGTATCCTACACAGCAGAGCACACTCTGGACGTGGGACAAGATTCCTAGTGGTACAGTACAAACCGAAGTGACGGAAGGTCCTAGTCAAGACCTGGGCACAGCAGGTGCCTTCTGGCTGAGGCAGATGCTGGAGAGAGAGGTGAGGAAGCTTGGAGTTTAGGGGTTGCCAAGGGGGCCACCTTCTATTAGGACTGGAGCCTTGCCTGTCTTGAGCAAGTCATGACTGGTGGGGAAGGTTTGGGAGTGTGTTTCTGCAGGAATGGGGTGGGATAAAGCAGTCAGTTCTGCAGTTGAGATTTTTTTTTTTAACTTTATTTACTTGTATATTTAGTTACTTTTATTTTGCCTGCGCTGGGTCTGTTCCAGCACACAGGCTTTCGCTAGTTGCAGCTCACCAGGGCTTCTCTTACTGCAGCACACAGGCGCTAGAGCACACGGGTTCTCTAGTTGTGGCCCTTTGGGCTTAGCTGCCTCGCAGCATGTGAGATCTTAATTCCCCAGCCACTGATGGGACCTCCATTGGAAGGTGGCTTCTTCGCCGCTAGAGCGTCAGGGAAGTCCCCCAGATTTTTGTTGTTGTTGTTAATTGAGCCCTGGGTATTGTTCAGGGACGTGCCCCACAGTCTCTGGCACATAGTAGGTGCTCAGTAAATACTTGTGGCATGAATGACTGTTCCAGGCCCTGTGTAGGCATTTGGGGTACAGTGGTGGCAGCTCACAAGCTTGCCCTTCCAAAGGTCACGGTCCAGGGGTGAGGCTCTTCAGATGGGGTGCCTCCGGGAAGGCGGGAGGGCAGTGCCGCTCCATGCCATCTCTCCACAGTGGAGCGTGCGAGCCGCGCGGCCGGGGGAGACTGCTCCTGCGACACGGCGGTCTGCCAGATCTTCCAGCAGGGCTACTTCTACCTGTACCCCTTCAACATCGAGTACAGCCTCTTCGCCTCCACCATGCTCTACGTCATGTGGAAGAACGTGGGCAGGCTGCTCGCCTCCTCCACCCCCGGCCACAGCCACGCCCCGTCCCCCGTCGGCCTCTTCCGGGAGACCTTCTTTGCCGGCCCGGTCCTGGGCCTGGTGCTCTTCGTGGTGGGGCTGGCCGTGTTCATCATCTACGAGGTGCAAGTGAGCGGGGAGCGGGGCCGCACCCAGCAGGCCCTGGTCACCTACTACAGCTTCAGCATCGTCTGTCTGGGGCTCATGACCTTGGTCAGCCTGAGTGGCTCGGTCATCTACCGCTTTGACCGCCGGGCCATGGACCAGCACAAGAACCCCACGCGCACCCTGGATGTGGCCCTGCTGATGGGCGCTGCCCTGGGCCAGTATGCCATCTCCTACTACTCCATCGTAGCTGTGGTAGCGGGCACCCCCAGGGACCTGCTGGCGGGGCTCAACCTAGCCCACGCTCTGCTCATGATCGCCCAGCACACCTTCCAGAACGTCTTCATCATCGAGAGCCTCCACCGGGGCCCCCCCGGCGCTGAGCCTCATGACACGCCCCCCAAGGAGCCCTGCCATGGCCTGACCTTTGCCAACCTGGACGCCCTCCATACCTTGCCCGCCTGCCCGCCCACCCCCAGGCTGGTTGGCCCCAGCCCAGCAGGACCTCAGGAGGCTGCGAGCATCATCGTGGCTCCCAGGAGCCACTGGAGACGCCGGTGCTTGAAGGACATTTCCCTGTTTCTCCTGCTCTGCAACATCATCGTGAGTACCCAGGCGGGGACGGGGGTGGGCTCCGGGCAGGAGAAAGCCAGGAAAAATGCTCTTTTTATGGTTTCTTCACCTGGCCTTCTCTGTCTTGCCCCTAGCCCCTTGGAAGCATCCTATGCCTCTCAAGGAAAAAAAGCAGGTTCAGGGAGGGTTAGGAGCAGCCCCAGGGCAGACAGCATCTCAGGGCATACAGAGAGAATGAGATGCCAGCATTCTGGCCTCGAGGCTGCGGATAGAGCTGGAAGGGTCCCAGGGAATGCTGACATGGGGCTGGGAGGAGGTGAGAGGGAGCTGGGGCGGGGTTGGGGGCACCTCGCTCCCAGACAGGAGGTGTGACTGCTCCTGGGAACTTGTGACCAGCCTGCTTCTTAGAATAATCGGAGCAGCGACAGGAAGTGGCAAGGACCAGTGTACGTGTGAGTGGTCTGTCAGCAGAGTACAGTGGCGAGCTGGCTAGGAGAGGAGCACCCACAGCAGCCGCCCCCTCCCCAGCAAGTCCACAGAGCCCCTTTCTTATTTTTTTATTTAATTTAATTTTTTTTTTTTTTGGCTGCGCTGGCTCAGCATGTGGGATCTTCATTCCCCAGCCAGGGATCAAATCCACACCTGCTTCCTCGGAGGGCAGAGTCTTAACCACCAGACCGCCGGGGAGGTGCCAACCTCTTTCTAAGAGAAAGAGAAAGTGTTAGTCACTTAGTCATGTCCAATTCCTGTGATCTGCCAGGCTGTCCATGGGATTCTCCAGGCAAGAATACTGGAGTGGGTTGCCATGCCTTCCTCCAGGGGATCTTCCCACCCCAGGGATCGAACACCGGTCTCCTCCACTACAGACAGATTCTCTACCATCTGAGCCAAAAGATAACTCCTCTGTATATCGTCCGGCTTCACCCAATATAAATATGCATCCTTAGGAGAACACGCTTCCTGAAGGTGCATCCTCATAGAAAAATACTCCAAGTGTATAGCTCCAACCCAATAGAGAAAAGCCCCAGCGTAGACAGAACCCCTGGGAGGGAAATCTCTAACAGAGAAATATTTCCCCTGTGAATAGATCCCAAACAGAGGGCACACCTCAATATAAAGACAGTCCTTTTAGCCGTAACCTCTAACAGAAAAATACCTCTAATATAGAAAACAGCCTTAAATATATGGGAAAATGGGTATACCGCAATATAGAACACATCTCCAGAGGGGCTGCATTTCAGCGGGGGTCTACAGGAAAAACTGAGATGCATTCTTGGCGAAGTCCCCACTTTGAATATTGCCCCTCCTACTGGTAACCTAGGGCTTTCCAGGTGGTGCAGTGGTGAAGAATCTGCCTACCAATGCAGGAGATGCAGGAGGTTCGATCCCTGGTTTCGGAAGACCCCCCTGGAGCAGGAAATGGCAACCCACTCCAGTATCTTGCCTGGGAAGTCCCATGGACAGAGGAGCCTGGCGGGCTACAGTCCATGGGGGTCACAAAGAGTCGGACATGACTGAGCATGCACAGAAGCACAAATAACTTATTTAAAAAAAAAAAAAAGAGTAGTCACCAATCTCTGACGTAACAGTAGAAGCAGTAAGGACCGAAACCTCCTCCAGCCCTGGCCACTCCCTCACTTCCTCCCGAGGCCGAGCCTACAGGTTAAGAGTCACTTGGGAGGCCGCTTTTGCTCCAGGTATCTGAGTCTGGATCAGCTCTTAGAGTGTCATCTCCAACTCCATTTTATAGGACAGAGGCAGGGTCCGATTTGGGCTGTGATGTGCCTAAGGATGTGATCGGAGAGGGTCCAGCCTAGCCCAGAAGCTTTTTCTCTTTGCCTCACACCCCATGCCTGAACCGACTGGGTTCACAGCCAGAGATGAAGCAGATTCCAGCTTCCACCTCCCCCCACACCTGGGAAGGGGGTGGGGAGTGGAGGGTGAAACTGGAGGGTGGAGCTCATGGAGAGCTGGGGTGGTGAAGCCTTCTGGCAGGATCCTGGCCCCCTGCCCTGGGCCTGTCTGCTTCGACCGCCCTCACCCACAGGCCTCTCTCCAGGAGAGAGCTGCTGCTGCTGGTTTAACCATTTATTCCAAATTCTCATGTCACCTACTGAAACCTCTTCTCCTCTCTCCCCATCCCACAAGTGGGCCATCCTGAGGGTGGAGCCTCAGCCTGGGGGTAGGCAAGCTCAGTTGGGCACATTTACTGAGTTCCCTCATGAGTGTCAGGCTCTGCCCAAGGGGCTGCAAGCCCACCCCCCGCTCGGCAACAGCCGGCCCTCGATAGCCACAAAACCGGAGGACGGGGACCCCCATCCTGCCCCCCGCCCGGCCAGGTCCTGACCCTCCTCTCTCCCACAGCTGTGGATCATGCCCGCCTTCGGGGCCCGCCCTCACTTCAGCAACACCGTGGAGGTGGACTTCTACGGCTACTCACTCTGGGCAGCCATCGTCAACATCTGCCTGCCTTTCGGCATCTTCTACCGCATGCATGCTGTCTCCAGCCTGCTGGAGGTCTATGTGATGTCCTGAAGCCCCGCTCGGGACCTTGGGAGGAGGGGCTCGGCTCGTGCACCCACCCAGAGACCCCCAGGAATGAACCCCAGGCTAGCAGTCACTGTGCCACGGACTCTCCATTCCCGCCCCAGCACTGGCCCCAGAGTAGCATTTTCACAAGAGTTATTTTTCCAGGATGAGTTTTTAGATCACCATCAGGACATGCACATTCACCCCAGCATGAGCCTGGGGGTGAGGCCGCTGGGGGAGGAGGACCCCTTGCTGCATCCCTTTCTAGGACCAGACAAGGCCTGGAAGCGTCCTTGGCTCTGGTTCCACCCCTACCCCCAGCCCGGTGACCTGGCCAGTGCTGCCGCCTGGAGCTGGAAACCAATAAACCTGATGTTGCCCTATGCCACCGGGCTCCCCACTTCTTGTCTCAGCGCTCACCTCTAAGATGATCGCAGGAGGGGGGTCTTGGGGTCAAAGCTGCAAGGACCCCTGGAGAGGTTGAGGTCTCAAGCTTCTCTGTGGGCAAGCCAAGTCTGAGTTACAGACTAGTACCTGGGTGGCTGGGAGCTGCTGGGTGGAGTCCCCAGGCTTCCACCTCCCTCTTCGCTTCATCCTCAAGTGACATAGACATTTTTTTAATGTGTTCCATGACACGTGAAAGGTTGGGAAGGACTGACTAATCCAACTACCATTTTACAAAGAAGAAACCTGAGGCCCAGAAGTAGAGTGACTTGCCCACAGTCCCACAGCAAAAGGAAGCCAGCACTTTTCTACTAAGAATAATAATCTTCAAACTTTTCTTTCAAGCATCAGAGCATTTGTTTCCCCTCAAATAAAACATTTCAGGGGCTCACGTTTACAACACACGCTGATATAACCCAGTTTATAACCTGGCTGTTCTAGCTTAACGGGTTGGGTGGCACAGCCCACCCCATCAGGGCCTCCCCTCACCCACCACCTGCCCCTCCGTGCGGTCCCGGAGGCGCCTCTCCAAAGCCCTCTAGCTTCTGCTCTACAAGAGATATAAAGATGGGGGTGACTGTGAAGTGGGGACACCCGGGTGGGGCAGAGGACTTGCGATCTCCTTGTTCTCCCAGCCCTTTGACCCTCTCTGGAAGCCCCCCAATAAAATGATTTGATCCCAAAAGGGAGGGAGGGGGAGATAGAGAAGGAAGACTGAGAAAGTCAGAGATGACAAAGGAGGCGCCAGCAGCTAGCGGAGTCAGGAGAAGGGGGACAAGTCGGGATGGGGCCTGGGGTGGGAGGAGATAGCATTTAGAGGGGAGAATGAGAGCAACAGGGTCGGGCGGACAGGGGACTTTGGAGAAAAACCTGCCAGGACTCCACCAGCAGGACTAGGTGGGCTGGACGCCAGGCTCGGGAGAGCTCAGGAGGGCCAGAGGGGGCGCCTCCTGCCCCGCCCCCTGCCCTGTCGGACGAGGTCTCTTCCGCCCCAAGTTCACGTTTGACTTAGGGGGAGAGAGGGTGCGACAAGGCTGGTGCTAGGTGGGATATGGGGAGGTGGGGGGCGGAGCGACCCCAGATCTATGGAGGACGGCTCGTCCCCTGCTGGGCCACCAGAGGAAAGTGTCGCCTGAACCCCGCAAGGCCTCTACTTTGGCCTAAGGACATTGCACCCCACCCCACCCCTGCGCCACGCGTCCGCACCGCCTCCGGCCCCGCCCTCCGGTCCAGCCGCCTCGCTATTGGCTGAGCCGTCCGGGGAGCCCCCAGCGGGGTAATTAATGAAGGATTAACGAGAGCCCCAAAGTCAACAGAAAAATCAATGGGCCGCTGAGTCCGAGAGGCCGCAGCTGCGCAGTCCCGTGGGGGCAGGGCGTCGGGGGCCTCGGTCCCCGCGCGGGGGCCTCATCTGGACAGACGGGAGCCAGCCGGCGGTGATGCCTGCCCAGGTCTCAGGTAAGGCTTCCCCGCAGCGCCGTTGGGGCCTGGAGCGCCCTCGGACCCCTGCAGGAGCATTCCAGGAGAGCCCACCCTAGACACACATCTACTGCGCTCCCAAAGTGAGGTTCAGAGACCCGGGGCTGCAAGGACTGGGGCGGGAAGGAAGCCAACCCCTGGGGACCTGAACTCCAGCCCCTCTCTGATCGCCACCCCAACCTCGGCTCCGCGCCCCATCGCCCTTTCGCTGGCTGGGGGCGCACAGAGCTCGCCTTGCCATAGCCGCGTCCGAGCGCGCACAGCCGAAGCCGGGAGGAAGAGAAACGCCGGGACGGCTGAGGTTGCCCGGACGCCCGGTCCGAGGCAGACGTGTGGCTGCTGTCCTAGGCCTCGCAGTCCCTTGAGTGGCTCGGAAAAAAATGCCAAAGCTCCCCCCGCCGGTGCTCAGCAGCCTCTTTCGGAACTGGCCGGGCGCCGCGCCCCGACGGCTCCGCAACTTCCATCACTGCTTCTAATCAAGACCCACAAACCAGTTTGGTGTCTGGGCCCTCCCTCGGACTGGCGTCGCGCCGAAGGGCGTGTCAGAGAGTGGTGATTTCTCTTTGTCAGTCCGGCGCCCTCACGCCCTTCCCGCGACCCCAGCTTGCCCACCCCGGCACCCTCTCCTGAGAGAAGGACCCACTCCACCACTTTGAGGGCTCCCTCTAGCTGACGCAGGGTTGGCCCCTGGGGATGGGGGCGGGGAAGATAGTCAAGGCGAAGACCCCAGAGGATAGCACTTCCTCCTCCAGACTGTCTAGGTCTGCAGTTCAATCAAAACTGCCCACCCCCAAATTCACCAATAACCCTGACCCCTGGGGCTCCTCACAGACTGGACAGAACAGGGAGGAAGTGCGTAAACAGTTTAACACTCAGATCATTCTGTGTGCCAGGCATGGCTCCATAGGTATGTGCATGTGTTAAATCATTTACTTTTGAGAGAACTCCATCAGGTAGGTATGCATTAATCCTTTCGTTTACTCGTTCAAGAAATCTTTATTGAACATCTACTATGTAGCAGGTACTATTCCATAGTTGTGTGTGTGTGCGGATGAGGAAACCGAAGAGAAACGCCCGGAATGACAAGGGAAACAGATTCTAGGGAGCTTGTCCAAGATCACCCTGGTAGTAAGTGCTGGATTCTGGCAGTCCTCCAGCCTTGGTGCAGATTCTGGGAAGGCGAGATGGGGCAGTCAGGTTTGGGAGGAAAGGAGCAAGGAGGTGTCCCTGAGAGCTTCAGGCTTGCTCAACCTGGGCGGGGGAGTCCCAGGGGAAAAAAAGATCTGGAAAGTCAAGGGTTTGATGCCTAAGGGTCTCTGTCCACGGCTCTGGTGCTGAAAGTTCCCCCATAAAATGCCAGAAGCAGTCAGTAAACATTGGTTCAGTGTCCTGCCTGTGACAAATTTAGGGGTAGGGTGGGGTCTGAGATAAGCAGGACCTGGTCTCTGCCCACCAGGCACACCCGGAGCAGTACACACCCACTCTTGATAGACGCTTGGGCAAAGGGAGAAGTCTTCCCAGGAGAGGTGCTCAGGCTGGATGGTGACCGTGGGCAAGAGCGACTGGGGAGGACAGCACAAGAGATGGAAGGAGCAGCAGGCTGGAGGAGTGATGGTGGGGGAGACGGCAGGAGAAACGGGGAGTTCTCTGTCTGGGCCTGTGGTGGGCATGTGCCTGGGGTGTGAGAAGGGGGCTGGACAAGGAGGAGGGTGAACTGGAGCAGGAAAGACAAGAAAGACTGGGAAAAGGATAGGAAATCACTGGTGGACTCTTTAAAATAGTACCAAGTTTTGTTATTCTGTTTGCCCCAGAAGAGGACCTTAGGAGGTATAAATACTGGGCAGGTTGCACATGGGAGAATGGGGGCCTGCATTTCATTTGTTATTTTTATTTTGACTGTGCGGACTCCTCGTTAGGGTGTGCGGGAGCTTCTCTAGTTTAGCTCGTGGGCTTATTTGCCGCTCAGCCTGTAGACTCTTGAGCTTCCCTGGTGGCTCAGGTGGTAAAGAATCTGCCTGCAATGCAGGAGACCTGCGTTCAATCCTTGGGTTGGGAAGATCCCCTGGAGAAGGGAATGGCTACCCACTCTAGTTGTTGATGGACAAGGAAGCCTGGCATGCTGCAGTCCATAGGGTTTCAAAGAGTCAGACACAACTGAGCGACTGAACTGAATTGACCCACTCCACAGTTCTTGCCTGGAGAATTCCATGGACAGCAGAGTCTAGCAGGCTATCGCGAAGAGTCAGACATAGCTGAGCTACCAGCTCTGTGGGGTCTTAGCTCCCCAACCACAAACCAACCTTGCGCCCCCTGCATTAGAAGGTAGGTTCTTAACCACTGGACCACCAGGGGAGTACTGAGGCTGCATATGAAAGGCAAATATGCTGAGGGTCTTCTGTTGGTTCCATAGAGGGAGAGTCTAAAGCTCAGAGTCCAAAGAGAGAGACAGAGCAGAGCACAGCTAATTAAAACAGAGTATGACCAAAGATGCTCCAGCCTCAAGCGTGGGTGCAGGGCAGGTATCTAGAGGGACCCCTAGTCCAGCCTTAGGTGAGGGGGTTCAGGAGAGGATTCCTTGAAGCGGTGCGACTCCACTGAGCCCTGAAGGACACCCTGCAGTTTAGCCAAAGGGTGAGGGGGTGGGTATGATGGGTAAAGGGTGGGGTGTGGGAAAGACAGGGAGGTGAACAAAAGCAGAGGATTCTAGGAACTAGGCAGCAGGATGGCACAGCCCATGGGCAAGTAGGAGGGTCTGAGAACAGTGCTGGAGAGGGCAGTCAAGGCCAGAACAGGAAGCAACAGCAGCTGCCCTCCCTTGACCACTTTGCACAGTCCAAGCCCATGCTAAACATACGCTGCCTCATTTCTTTTCTTTTTAATTTAAAATATTAGTCTATTTGGCTGCACTGAGATTCTTAGTTGCAGCATGTGGGATCTATTCATAATTCCCTGACCAGGGATCAAACCCAAGCTCCCTGCATTGCGAGCATGGACTCTTAGCCACGGGACTGCCAGAGACGCCCCCCCTTGCTTCATTTTGAAAGGCTGTGAAGGCCACGCTAGGTAGTATGGCCTCTACACTGAGGGCAGTTGGTTGCCTTTGCAGGGATCACAGTAGGGGAGAGACTCAGTGGGTAGGGAGACTAGTTTAGGAGGGAGCCATGAACCAGGGTAGTGGTTGAGGTCAAGAAAATCTCAGAGCTGTCTGTGAGCTGGAATACACAGGGGCGAGGGGACAGGCGAGGTGGACACATGGTTCCTTCTGGGAGATGTAGGGATA
The DNA here is from genome assembly GCA_006410935.1 of Redunca redunca. Classification (NCBI taxonomy): domain Eukaryota; kingdom Metazoa; phylum Chordata; class Mammalia; order Artiodactyla; family Bovidae; genus Redunca; species Redunca redunca. The sequence goes on from SJYQ01096621.1 coordinate 49,493, forward strand.
GTGATGCTTCTCTGAGACGGTGAATTAGAAATCAGGCCTCTGGCAGCCTGGAGAATGGGGACGGTGAGTGCTTAGGACCCTGAGCCCAAAGCACCAGGAATGCAGGGTAGCAGCAGGTAGAGCGCCTGGCATGGGAGGGGCAGGGAAGGAACCTTCTCACCGGGACAGCAGCTGCGACCAGTGGGGCATCCCTGCTCTCCAGTGCAGCTCTACATGAACCCAAAGGGCCCATGGGGGGAGGGTGCTAGACTTCAGGAAGGGACCCTGAGCTGCGGGTATGGGGGTGACCCAGGATCTGGGTCCAAGCAAGGGGGAACAAAGGGGTCTGCTGTTGCTGTTTAGTCCCTCATCACGCCACACTCTTTCACAGCCCCGTGGACTGTGGCCTGCCAGGCTCCTCTGTCCATGGGATTTCCCAGGCAGGAATACAGGAGTGGATTCCATTTCCTTCTCCAAGATCTTTCCGACCCAGGGATCAAACTCGTATCTCCTACATTGGCAGGCGGACTCTTTACCACTGAGCTACCTGGGAAGTCCAACAAAGGAAGCAGGCCCAAGTGAAAGCTTGGGGAAGCTGAGGAAGTAGCAGGAGAAACTCAGGGAAAGAGAAAAAGAGTCAGGGATGGAATTCCCCGCGTTGAGCTGTGCACTCCTGAGACATTGAGGTGTCCAGGGAGGGTACAGATGGAATTCAGTTCTATCAAGGTCAAGGGCATGAGAATTCCCTGGTCATCCAATGGTAAGGACTCTGTGCTTTCACTGCTGAGAGCACAGGTTCAATCCCTGATTGGGGAACTAAAATCCCACAAGCCTCACAGCAAGGCCAAAAAAAAAAAGAGTCAAGGGCCATAGCATTTGTGCTGATCCCAGGATGTCCCGTGCTCATGGTAGGCACTGCAAATCAGTCTCAGAACTTTTTTCCTTAAGCCTTTAATGTGCTTTAAAATTAACTTTAGGAAGTAAAATAAAAACTTTAGGACTTCTCTGGCAGTCCAGTGGTTAGGCCTCTGCGCTTTCACTGCAGGGGACACAGGTTTGACCCCTGTCTGGGGAACTAGGATCCCATATGCAGCACAGTGTGGTCAAAAATAATACCTTTACAAAAGTAATGTTTAAAAAAAAAAGCAAAAAACTAGAACATTAGCCACTCCTCCCAGTCAGTGCCCATGTTCTCTTCCTTTCCCCAGAAGCAGCTCCTATCATGAACTCGATGGGTATCTTCTAGAGCTTTTCAAAGTAATTTTATATACAACCATTTTGTTGTTGTCGTTGAGTCAAAAGTCGTGCCCAACTCTTTGTGACCCCATGGACCCTCCAGGCTCTTCTATCCATGAGGCTCTCGAGGCAAGAACACTGCAGTGGGTTGCCATTTCCTTCTCCACATAGCACCCATGCTGCTGCTGCTGCTAAGTCGCTTCAGTCGTGTCCGACACTGTGCGACCCCACAGACGGTAGCCCACCAGGCTCCCCCGTCCCTGGGATTCTCCAGGCAAGAACACTGGAGTGGGTACAAGGCACCCATAACAGAGCATTATTTCAGATCACAGCTTTCTTTCCCAAGGATGGGAAAGCCCAAGCGCACACTCGGCCTCGGGATCCTTCTTAGCACCACACCCTAGGCAACCACGACCCAACTGATCAGAGTCAGAATGAGAGAGGACACCGACTTTGCTCTCCCTGACTTCAGGAGTGAAACTCCTTCCAGAAGACAGGGTATGCTCAGCCATTCGGGGTGAAAAGTCACAGCCTTGGAAACGGCCGGTGGCCAAGCACTGTGCAGAAGCCCTCGGCTCCCTTGCTGGACGCCACCATTCCACTTAAGATCAAACACCGAGGCAGGAAGACAGGGCTGGGGGTGGGGGAGAAGTGGTCCTCAGCCTCTTTAAATAACCCCTAACTTTATGTGGAACACAGAGGGCTGGTTTCTTTGAACCTTCTCTGGTCCTGTAAGGTAGATGGGGTAGCTGCTATGATTTCCAATGTCCCGATCAGAGAGGTTGCTTGGCTTCCCTAGGTCACACAGCAATGAGAGGCAAGAGTGGAATGGAGCCTAGGACAGCTCGGCAGACAACCAGAACCCTGTCTCCCTCCCCAGCCCCTATTGAGGCTCCACCCATGGCCACTCCAGAGGCTCAGGCGACTGAAGCGGCTCCGGCCAAGGAGAACCAAGTGGCCTTGGGGTCCGAGCAGGCCAGGGCCCCCGCCTCACCGGTCGAGAGGTCCTGGCTGGCGCGGCACTTCTCACTGCTGCTGCGGCGGGACCGGCAGGCCCAGAAGGCCGGACAGCTCTTCTCGGGGCTCCTGGCGCTCAACGTGGTGCTCCTGGGCGGAGCCTTCGTCTGCAGCATGGTCTTCAACAACGTGGCCGTCACGCTGGGGGACGTGTGGATCCTGCTGGCCGCGCTGAAGGTCCTGTCCGCCCTCTGGCTCCTCTGCTACACCGCAGGGACCGCCCGGCGGCAGCACGCTGTGCTCCACCGGGACCCGCACGCGGGGCCCGTGTGGGTGCGGGGTGAGTGTCCGGGCGCCCGGAGCGCGGGTGGAGGGGTGGAGGTGGGTGCAGAGGCCGGGGGAGGGACGGTCCCCGGCCGGGAGGTGCCAACGGCCCCCACCCGGCGCGGCCAGGTTCCCTGGTGCTCTTCGGCAGCTGCACCGTCTGCCTCAACGTCTTCCGCGTGGGCTACGACGTGAGCCACATCCGCTGCAGGTCGCAGCTGGAGCTGGTCTTCCCCGCCATCGAGGTCATCTTCATCAGCGTCCAGGTGACTGGCCTCGCCCACCCCCACTCCGCACCCTATGCCTAGAAACAGCCACATCAGCAAACGTCTACACGGCCCAGAGGAGTTGCCCACACACACCACGCCCACCCGCCACCCCGACATGCCCCCTGTGCCCACACCCACGCCACCCACGAGTGTCAGCATCAGCGCTGCACACGGAGTCACTGAAACGCAGACACCTGTTGATACATCTGCCAGGACATACCTAAATCTACACCCCCACCCAGATTACAGAGCCTTCTTTTTTTAATACAATTTATTTTTTATTTGGTTGTGTGGCATGTGGGGTGTTAGTTCCCTGACCACAGAGGGAACCCGTGCCCACTGCAGTGAAAGTAGAGAGTCTTAACCACCGGACCACAAGGGAAGTCCACAGAGCTACTCTTTTTTTTTTTTTTTAATAATTTTATTTGTTTTGGCTGTGCAGGTCTTTGTTACTGCAGGGCCTTTTCTCTAGCTACAGGGAGCAGGGGCTACTCTCCGGCTGTGGTGGGGGGGCTTCTCTTGTGGGGCACGGACTCTAGGGCACGTGGGCTTCAGTCGTTGAGGCTCCCGGGCTCTAGAGCGCAGGCTCCGGAGCTGGGGTGCACCGGCTTAGCTGCTCCAAGGCATGTGGGATCTGCCCAGATCAGGGATTAAAACCAGAGTCTCCTGCCCTGGCAGGCAGATTCTTTACCACTGAGCCACCAGGGAGGCCCAGGCGTTCCCATTTTAGAGACGAGGAGACTGAGGCTCAGAGATGTTTTGCCACTGGTCCAAGACCACACAGCAAGGAAACAGTGGAGCCAGGAATCCAGGCCAGGTGTCCTCACCATCTCTTCCACTGTAAATACACACGAGCCGCTGGCGCACACACGCCAAGAACCCGCCACCCACCTCCACCCCAACCCTCCAGGCTCAGAGCCTGTTCTCTTTCAGACCTGGGTGCTCTGGAAACACTGTAAGGACTGCGTTCAGATCCAGACCAACTTCACGAGGTGAGATATGGGCCCCTTCTCTCCTTGCAACAACTCCTGGGACACCCCCGTCCCCCACCCACGCCAGCCCCCCACAGCTTCCCTGGGCAGGGTGGCCCTGGGACTATGGATTGGTTGGGTCCCAGGGAGCCCCTAGGGCCACCCCTCCTGAAGTTCTAACGGCAGGTGGGATCTGGCTTTGGGTGAGAGCGGTCCCCCTAAAGGCAGTGATGGTGAAGCGCAGTACCCAGGGCGCTGGCCAGGCTGTGTGGGCAGAGTGTAGCACCTCCTCCAGGTGTGGCCTGATGCTGACGCTGGCCACGAATCTGCTGCTGTGGCTTCTGGCTGTCTCCAACGACTCCATGCACCATGAGATCGAGGCTGAGCTCAGCGCCCTCATGAAAAAGCTCTCAGGTAAGAGGAGATGGCGACCCCCCCATCTCTGAATGTGCACACACACATGCATACATCATGCTTCCGCAAACGGGTGAGGCTCAGTGACTCTGTACAGCTGGGAGCAAGCTCTAGAGTCCAGATCAAGACTCAACAAAAACACTGTTGCCAGGGGTACTGCTTTTGCTTGCGTTCTGGGCCTTCCCCACCAGGTTCTAATGCTCCACAAGCCCTCTCCGGGCACCATCTTGCTATCACTGAGCTAGCCACTAATCCACCGATAAGTCCAGGTACGCTCTACACCCCTGGTATCTTCATTTTACTTGCAAGAAACTGAGAAGCCTTTACGACTGAAAGGAATGTCTTCCTAACACACTTGTAGGCACCTGGACATATCAGATATCAGGAGGAACAGGATGTTTCTGGGCAGAAAGAATGCCCTGGATTCTCCCATGTACGTAGTACCCCACCTATACAGGGTGCACTTAGAGGCCATGTCCTACATGGGAAGGAACGTTGCTGTCTGTGGGATTCAGCCACACCTGTGTGTGTACAACCCCCCCCCACCCCCCGCCGGTGCCATCGCCGTGTTGACTTGTGTACAGCCACGCCTTCTCAGCACACTCATGCACTCACACACCCATTGCATAAATCTTGGCACGCCTGGATACTGTGGCATTCTTTACGCTCCAGATCCATTCTTCAGAAGAGCTATGCAAAGAGAATTTTTGGCAAGTGACATCATGCATTTTTTTTATTATTAAAAAATTCAGACATCTAGATGAGTAGAACAGGACATACCCATAACCCAGATGCAATCATTTTTAGCACTTTGCCATATTTATTCCAATACTTTTGGTGAGTTACTTATAGAAATCCTGTCATTTCATCTCAAAACATTTCAGTATGCAAGCCTTTAAAATAATATATTTCCCTACATTAGCAAAATGCTATTATAATCGCTAACTTCCTAACATCATCCCCATCCCCATTTATATGGATAAAATCTATATTTGACTTTGTCTAATCAGCCTAAGAAATGTCATTTACAGATGGTTTGTTCAAACACGCAATACAGTTGGTGGCTCAGTTAAGTCTCTTTTTCCCTAGTGACATTGACATTGGTCAGGTTGCTTCCTCATGGTGGCATTTGACTTGTTCCCCTCTTCCCTGCTTTTCCTAGAAATGGGAAGTGTGGGCTGAAGTGTTGATTAGATTCAGGAGGAGCATTCTGGACACCAGCATTCCACCGGGGATGCTGTGTCTTTCCAGGGCACCTCATCACAGGAAAGATATCTGATCACCGCACGGTGGATGCTGTTGACTGACTAGGTGTAGCAGCCAGAGCATCTCAGTGTAAAGTTACAGATTTCCCCTCGTGCTCAGCAAGTCATCCGTAGAGCTTTGGCCCTGAAGACATCACATGTCAAATGTTTTATCTAAGCTTGGCGCCTGAGGTCTAGAATCGTTTTGTCAAGAAATGATTATCCTGGGGACTCCCCTGGAGGTCCACTGGTTAAGACTCCATGCCTCCCCTGCAGGGGGCACAGGGTTCGATCCCTGGTTGGGGAGTTAAGATTCCACAAAAAACAAGAAAAAAAATAGAAATGAGCACCCTGCTATTCCTGCTCTGTGTGTGTGTGTGTGTGTGTGTGTGTGTGTGTGTGTTTTGTGACACTGGGCCTTTGTTGCTTTGTGAGGGCTTTCTCTGGTCGCTGTGAGTGCGGGTTTCTCCTTGCAGTGGCTTCTCTTGTGGCACACGCAGGCTCAGTAGTTGTGGTGCATGACCTTGTGGCACACGCAGGCTCAGTAGTTGTGGTGCATGACCTTGGTCGTTCCGAGGCACGTGGAATCTCCCCATATCAGGGACTGAACCTGTGTCCCCTGCATTGGCAAGCAGATTCCTACGTGCAGCACCACCACCCATTCTGTGATTTCCGACTTCCCTCTCTGGGCCTCAGTTTCCACATCTGTAGAATGGGTGGCTGGGTCTCTTCCACCTCGGCCACACTCCAGGTGAACGGGATTGATTTGTGCCTCTGGTTTCCCCCAAGCAAGGCCCACCTGAACCGCTGTCCCTTCCCGCCCTGCCCCCTCCCAGGCAACGGCACCAACACCTGTCTGTGCCTCAACATCACCATGTGCGAGGTCTTCCGGAAGGGCTACCTGATGCTCTACCCCTTCAGCACCGAGTACTGCCTCATCTGCTGCGCCGTGCTCTTTGTCATGTGGAGGAACGTGGGCCGCCGCCTGGCACCTGCTGCAGGCACCCCCCCTGGCACCCCATCCTTCCACCTGCATGGGGCCATCTTTGGGCCACTGCTGGGCCTGCTGGTGCTGGTGGCAGGCGCGTGCGTCTTTGTGCTCTTCCAGATCCAAGCAAGTGGCCTGGCCATTGCGCGCGAGTACTTCACCGTCTACTACGCCTTCTATGTGGCCGCGCTGCCCGCTATGAGCCTGGCGTGCCTGGCGGGCACGGCCATCCACGGGCTGGAGGAGCGAGAGCTGGACACGCTCAAGAACCCCACCCGCAGCCTGGACGTGATGCTACTGATGGGGGCGGCGCTGGGCCAGATGGGCATCTCCTACTTCTCCATCGTGGCCATTGTGGCCACACGTCCCCACCAGCTGCTCAACTGCCTCATCCTGGCCTACTCGCTGCTACTCATCCTCCAGCTTATGGCCCAGAACCTGTTCATCATCGAGGGCCTGCACCGCCGCCCGCTCTGGGAGGTGACTCCCGAGAGCCTGGCCGGGAAGTGGGAGGCCGAGCCGCCCCGCAGGGGCTCCCTGCTGGAGCTGGGCCAGGACCTGCGGCAGGCCTCGCTGGCCTACATCCACTCTTACAGCCACCTCAACTGGAAGCGGCGAGCCCTCAAGGAGATCTCACTCTTCCTCATCCTCTGCAATATCACAGTGAGTGCTGGGGCGGGGAGATGTTGGGGGTGGAGCCGGTGAGATGGCCCCAGAGAGCCTCATTCAGGAAGGAGTGGATCAAGGTGCATTCATTGCGAGTTGACAGTCCCCAGGGCAACTGTCTTGTCCTTTGATTGCCAAGGACACAGGCCTCTTTCCAACGAGCTCGATGCTGCTTGAGAGTGCTCCCCAGCTCCCTGCAAGGTACCTGGCATGGATGAAGGTGCCAAGCCTGTAGCTAAGTGCTCTTTATAAACATGTGTAGAATTTCTCCCCAGGGGAGCTTACTGCTTAGTTGGGGACACACAGGGGGACCAGTTAGAGTTATCAAATATTTAATCGTCCACTGAATTCAGTCAAAGGAAGAGGTCAGAAAGCGCCTGTATTTCTACAGAACCTCGAGGGGAAGGTCTTAACAGTAACACTCAATGCCTGGTGGCTGCTAAGTCTCAAATCCACCTTTCCCTGCACCTCGCTGAATCGTCACACTAACACATGAAGCGGGCACTATTGCTGTCCCCATTTAACAGATGAGCAGACTGAGGCTTAGGCTGTTTGACCTGCCCATATTCCCAGAGTCTGCAAGGGGCAGTCCCAGGACGACTCCAGGTTGTTTGAGCCCATGCTGCTACTGGGTGTGCTGGCAACACCGCCGATGGCAAAACCTCTGATCCAGGCAGAGCATAAGTGTTAAGCTGGCCCTAAAGGGAGGTAGGAGCTCAAAGAAGGAAATGTGGACCAAAGTGTCCAAGGAAGGCTTCGTGAACGTTTGGTCTGGGCCTTGAGAAATGAGCAGAATTTGGACAGAAGGCAGGGTCGGAGTGGAGTGGGCAGAGAGTTGTGACAGTGGAAGAATGAACCCAGAGCAGAAAAGAGGGATGGAGATCGAGGCCAAGGGGACTCCGCTTGATGGAGCAGGTTGTCCCATGGGAGTGGCAGCCGGGGGTCTCAGCTGGAACTCAGGCTGGCTAGCCCCAGGCTAGCTGAGGAGGGGGCTCAAGGCCTTGGGGGGAGGGAGGTATAAGGGCAGAGGGGCTGGCTCTGACACCCTGAGGAGGAGGGGGCGTGGAGGAGCCACAGGTTCGGGGCCTGCTCCCCCTGAGCCGAGAACCGTGGGGGTGGGAGAGCCCCCTGCCTCACTCAGCGGCCTCCTCTCCTTCCCAGCTCTGGATGATGCCTGCTTTCGGCATCCACCCGGAGTTCGAGAACGGGCTGGAGAAGGACTTCTACGGCTACCGGACGTGGTTCACCATCGTCAACTCTGGCCTGCCTCTGGGGGTCTTCTACCGCATGCATTCTGTGGGGGGGTTGGTGGAAGTCTACCTGGGGGCCTGAGGGCACCC
>SJYQ01096622.1:0-13248 GCA_006410935.1 Redunca redunca
TTCTCCCTCCAGAGAGGAACTCAAAGCTATGTAAGCCCCGCATTCCTGGAATAGCCAGGCCTGGGCCCCCGGTGCTCTGGGAGAGTTTCAGGGAGCCATGAGGAGACCCTCCTGCAGAAGAGCCTGGTGTAGAAGCCCGGCTCACCTGTAAGGATTTCACCAAAGACTGCTCACTGAGGCAAAGAAGCCGAAGAGCTCTGGGGCAGGCGTCCACGCAAAGGGAGGCCAGCGTCTTGCACCTGCCTAAGGGGTCTAGCGCCTCAGGATGCCATCGAATCTGAGATTCTGAGTGTTTCAGAGACTCCAGTCTGAGATTCCGAGGGTCTGCGGGGATCCCAGATTCCAGGCATTTATAGGGATTGTTTATAATTGGTGTTTGCTGGAATTCCCAGACTGTATTCTAACTGTGCATGAATGCAAGTCTCAGAAGACACCATCTTTCAGCTGGACGGAGCCCTGAGAAGGAGAGAGCAGCTTCTGTGACACCCTGGGCCGCCGGGCCTGACTGAGGACACTGGCTACCCCTCCCCCACAGGCAGGACAGGCTCATGCAGTCCCAACCTCCTGCTTGACTTGGCCACATAAATCACCCTCCCAATAATATTTGTATTGATTATCTAGACTGGAAGCCTCAATTGGCTCCATTGTCTCACTTCCTCTCTCAGGGCTCACAGATGGGGTCCCAGCCCCTCATCTGCCTTACTAATGCGACATTTAAATGGAGCAGTCTCAGCGGCCAGCAAGGCCCCTTGCTGCCCTGGGTGCTGGGAGACTGGAGGAGTGATAAACATGTTCCTTGACAGAGAATCATTAAATCTAGACTTTGTGGAGCTGGAGGAGAAGCCAGGATGGGCAAGTCCCTGTATACGCCAGGTGTGGTTCCCCCAGCACCTCCAGGCTACTTGTCAGACGCCCAGAGTTCAGGCCAGACCCTCCCCATCAGCACGAGCCTCTCAACAAGACCTCTCAGCGATTCGGGTGCACACGGATGTTTAAGAGGCGAGGCGAGTCCATCCCTTGAAATGCACAGAAGGGAGACTGCTGAGCCCCAGAGATGCACAGGCCATGCGGGTGAGAACGCTGAGCCTCGAGTTCAGGTGGAGGAAACAAGAGGGCAAGCGGCTTCTGGAGAGCGGGGCCGGCCATTGCCTACCTCCTCTCCCTCCCGAGCTCCGGACCCCGATCTCAGAGCCTGGACAGATGGCTCAGACCAGAGTCTGACCCCCCTGTACTCTCCCAGCCTGGAGGGGCCAGAGGGAACTCCGGGGACTCCCCAGGAGGGCACCTCCCTCCTGCCCCAGCCAGCCAGCTGCCCCTTCCCTGGCAGCAACTGGACGGCAGATCCCAGGGAAAACCAGCACCTGGGTCTGTGCAGCACAGCCAGGCGTCCACAAAGGGGGGAAGCAGAGAGCTGAGGCCGCGGAGAGGCGGCCAGCAGAGGGCCTGGGAGAGGTGGGGAGGGGGGCGAGGACCCTGGTCAGAGGGAGGCCAACAGGGAGAGAGCCTGAGGTGGTGGGGATGGGGGAGGCAGAGTGATGGACAGGAGCAACCAGGAGGAGGGGGGTGGACTCAAGAGACAGAGATGCCAGATGAAAGGAGGAGCAGCCAGACCGAGAAAGGGAGCAGGGGGAAGAGGGAGGAGGGAGACAAGGCAGTAACGAGCGATGGGGCAGGAGAGGGAGGAGGCAGCTGGCCTGGAGGAGCCGGAGCCCAGCCTGGCCCAGCCCGGCCGGCCAGCCCAGCCCCCAGTGACAGCGCAGCTGCCACACTCGGGCCCACCACGAGGCCAGTCCTGCCCCGGGGCACAAGGAGAATAAATGGTGTCCAAGATAAAGAGAGCCAAGAAATTATTTGTCTTGTTGTCATGTCTTGACTGCAATGGGCAGGGACCGGCGGGCAGGCAGAGCTTCGTCTCAGAGCGGCCCAGGCTGGCAGGCACGGCCGCCCACAGCCCCCAGGCCCGTGGCTGGGACCTGGGACACCTTCCAGAACCCGGGCCCGGGAAGGTAGGAAGCGGTGAGGGCGCAGTCGGCACTCGCTCAGGGGCTGGGCGGGAGGAGTCTTGGGTGCCTCTCTCATGGCTGAGGATCTCTGTGGGCTAGGGGCCTGTGGACGGAAGGGAGTCGGGGTACGGCACTCCTTCTGGCCCCCTGCAGAGGCAGCCTGGGGCAGGTGATGGCTTCTGAACACCTCAGGGGAGCTGGGTCGTTCAGGGTAAAAGGCAGGTCAAGGGCAGCCCTAGGTGGCGTGAGCACCCGTGTTTCATAAGACAGCAAACTTCAGCCCACAGAGCACACATGCACACACCTCTCCGTGCAAATATGTATACTCACACACATATGCACATATGCACACACACGCTCGCACCAGGCCAGTTTCCACCACCACCACAAACCTCCAAGAAACATTCCCCAGAGGCTCCCACCCAAGCATCTGAACTGTGGACAGGTGAAACGATGCTTGGGGAGCAGGAGCAACCTGTTAGATCCCAGCCCCAGGCAAGCCACGATTACCCATGACAGCTAATATCTATGGGGCATTGACCAGCAAGAGTAGGCTTTACTCATGTCTTCAGTTACTGCTCCCAACAAGGCTCTCAGGGAAGCGCTTCTCCATCCCCGTTCCACAGATGAGGAAACTGAGGCCCAGAAAGACTCAGCACTGGGTGCAAAACCACACAGCCAGGATCTGGGAGAGCTGGGATTTGACCTGAGGTCTCGGCGACCAGGAAGGATGCACGCAGTGGGGCGGGAAGGGGCCGACACCTACCATACTTGTCCCCGTCCTCGCCGCGGGCACTGATCCTGCGGCCCAGGACCTGGATGTGCTTCCCGCTGGTCCGGCTGTAGAGCTGGTACAGCCGCAGCTGCTTCCGGCTCACATCGTCCCGAGCCCGCGTCTGGTTCTCCACGTGGATGCGGAAGTCCACGTTCTCCTCGGCCGCCAGCACCTGGGCAGGGAAAGGGGTGACAGTGAGCCACCCTGGAAGCCCAGACCCCCTGCGTGCAGGAGCCACGTTCACAGCAGAGAGCCAGGGCCTCCGAGATGCCAGCTCTGGGGCAAGCACCAGCACGTGCGCGTAACTGCCCTGCTCGTCGTTGCTCCGTCGCTCCGTCGTGGCTGACTCTTTGCAACCCCAAAGACTATAGCCCAGCAGGCTCCTCTGTCCGTGGGATTTCCCAGGCAGAAATACTGGAGTGGGTTGCCATTTCCTTCTCCAGGGGATCTTTCCAACCCAGGGAATCAAACCTGTGTCTCCTACATTGGCAGGCGGATTCTTTACCGCTGAGCCACCAGGGAAGCTCAATTGCCCTGCGATCTCCCATTTCATAGATGGAGCAACTGAGGCTCAGAGAGGTGAGGCAAGTTGTCTGAGGTGGCCCAGCCAGGAAGTTGCAAAGCTAAGAATCAGGTCTCGGTCTATTTGAAAACACATTTGTTTGACAGCAAACAAAGTTTGCTTTCTTTCCGCCACAGCCCCAAATTAAAAGAAGAAATATGGACCCGAGTAGCCCATGTGACCTTGAGAACACAGTTTGTTCTGCCTCAGATTTCTCCCCAGTAAAAGAGGGGAGCAGAGCCCCCATCCTGACTGCAACCCAGGATGGCTGTGAAGGTAACGTGAGCCAATGGGAAGAAAAGTACCAAAATCATCACAGAGATGGGACAGGGATTAGGGGCATATCATTGCTGTTTAGCTCCTCAGTGGGAAAGGAGGGAGACCTGGCAAGTTTCTCCCTAGGAGTGAATGATCCACACCCCACTGTCACTTCTCCCCTGGGAGCTGATGCTGGAGGAGTTCTCCTCTTCATACTGTAATGGTCCTTATGCTCGCCCCTACCACCAAGCATTTGCCCACACCCCTAACCCCTTGTAGAGAAGCTTTTGCTTAGCATCTCCCATCAGATTTCCTGTACCCTAGAAGTTTAGGGCTTCTCTGTTAGCTCAGATGATAAAGAATCTGCCTGCAATGCAGGAGACCCCGGTTTGATCCTTGGGTCGGGATGATCCCCAGGAGAAGCGCATGGCAACCCCCTCCAGTATTCTTGCCTGGAGAATTCCATGGACAGACCACGGGGTCACAGAGTCAGACATGACTGAGCAACTAATACTTTGCAGAGATATCCTATGCATACACACACACATAAATAATCCATCCACTTTTATAAGCTTCCCAGGTGGCTCAGTGGTAAAGAATCCTCCTGCCAATGCAGGAGACATGCATTCTATCCCTGGGTCGGGAAGATCCCCTGGAGGAGAAAACGGCAACCCACTCCAGAATTCTTGCCTGGGAAATACTATGGACAGAGGAGCCCGGTGGGCTACAGTCCATGGGGTTGCAAATAGTCAGACATGATTTAGCAACTAAACAACAACTAGAAGTTTAGTTCATGTCTGACCACACTCTCCAGGAATCCACCTCTGGCTAAGCCAACAGTATCTCTCCAGTCTTCCTTTCCTGAACATGGTCCAGGTGCGACCTGAACAACTTGCACGTACCTCCTCACCAGCTTTCTTCTTCTACTCTCTCCCGCCTGGAAGTCCATCTCCCACCAACTCCAATTACCTTGTGTAATCCTCTCCTAAACTCTCCAGGGCTTCCCATCAAGTTTAGATTTTTTTTTGGACCATTTTTTAAAAGCCTTTCATTGAATTTGTTACAATATTGCTTCCGTTTTCTGTTTTGATTTTTTTGGCTATGAGGCATAGGGGATCTTAGCTCCCTAACTAGGGACGGAACCCTCACCCTCTGCCTTGGAAGGCAAAGGCTTAACCACTGGGCTGCCAGGGAAGTCCCTTCCCATCACGTTTTTATAAAGATCCACATTGTGGCCTCAAGGCCCTGCAAGATGAGCCCCTGACCGCTTTTCTACCTCCATCTCCTACCACTTCTTCCCCCCAGGTACACTGGCTGCCTGAGTATGCCTCTGAGCATTCCACACAGAAAACCCAACAGGTGCCTTAGGGCCTTTGCACTTGCTCTTCCCTCTCTTTCACTGCTCTCTCCCAGACTTTTGCCCTCTGGTTCCTCTAATTCATTGGAGTCTCTGCTCAAATGTCACATCCTGAGACAGGACTCCCGTGACTGCTTCTCTGGGGCAGCCCCCACTTCTGTCGCTCTTCATCTCTCTACCACGCTTTGTTTTTCTTTCTAGTATTCATCAACCTGACATAATATCTACTTATCTGCTTTTGTCTGTCTCCTGACTTGTTTGCTACCATATCCCCAGCACTCAGCATAGTAGAAACTCAAACACTTGTCAAATGAATGAATGAATGAACAAGTTAACAGTGAAAAGATCCGGGCTCCTGTCATCCCATGTAACATTGAATGAGGTTTCCCTGCATACGTGCTAAGTCACTTCAGTCATGTCCGACTCTGTGACTCTATGAACTGTAGCCCACCAGGCTCCCCTGTCCATGGGATTCTCCCGGCAAGAATGCTGGAATGGGTTGCCATGCCCTTCTCCAGGGATTTTTCCCAACCCAGGGATCAAACTCACGTTCCCTTACACCCGCATTGGCAGGCAGGGTTTTTCTTTTACCATGAGCACCTCTAGATTTCCCTGTGCCTGATAACTGTATGCCTGTCTCAGCCCATTTAACCAGAAAGCTAAGTAATTCTTGAAGTCTAGACAGCAACCCAGTTTGTTCTAGGCATGCTAGGCTTTCAGGATCCCATTCCTGTGTGAGCAGGACCCCATTCAGCCCACGGAAGAGCTCTTGGAATCAGGACTGTGTGAGCATGTCTCACCCCTCAGCTGTGGAGCTCCTCGGGGCAGGAACTGTGTTTTCCTTCTTTCTACACCCCATGCCCAGGCTTCCCAGGTGTCTCAGGTGGTAAAGAATTTGTCTGCAATGCAGGAGACCTGGGTTCAATCCCTGAGTCAGGAAGATCCCCTGGAGAAGGGCATGGCTACCCACTGCAGTATTCTTGCCTGGAGAATCCATGGCATGGAGTTTTGTGGGATACATTCCATGGGGTCACACAGAGTCAGACACGACTGAGTGACCAACACGCTTACTTGCTTGTGCCCAAGCCAAGATCTCTGTGCCTTGGCGGGCCTGTTTGCACCCTCCCACCCCAGCCTGAGCCTCACAGGCACTTCAGCTGGACCACGTCATCTAACCTTCACTATCACGCTCACGGTGGAAACACCATCCCACGTGACACGTGAGGAAACTGAGGCTCTGAAGCTGGACCAACACAGTCACAGAGCAGGCCTTGGCAGAGGCAGCCCCAAGTTGTATGGTCCCCAGAGCGCTGCCTTCAGCGCCCCCTCACTGGGCCCCGCCTGCCCCACCGGTGCCGTCGGGAGCAGGACCCAGGTTCAAAACCCAGGGCTAGCCGCTCCTGAGCTGAGGGTCCCCAGGCAAGTTACTGAGAGGTGACAACGATACCCACCTTGCAGGCCGCTATGAATATTATACACACAGTCTTAGAACAGCTGCCTGGTACAGAGTCAAGTGCTCAGCAGGCATAGGTACTTACTGAGCGGGGCCTTCGTGGTGGTCTAGCGGCTGAGACTCACGCTCCCAATACAGCAGGCCTGAGTTCAATCCCTGGTCAGGGAACTAGGCCCCACAAGCCGTAACTAAAGACGTCATATGCTGCGAGGAAGACCAAAGATCACCTGTGCCACAACTAAGACCCAGCATAGCCCAGGAAGTAGATATTAGAATAGAAAACTACTGAGAGGGTACCAGGGATACTTTTAAGAGGCGCTTGGTGAAACCCGCAAACAGAAGCCTCCCCATGACATACGCTCACGTCCTTAGGGACAGGGCACTTGAGCTGCTCAGATGACAGTCTGGGAAGATGCCAGTGCTTTTGATCACCCCTTCAGCCCTAGGGAAATGGCAATCCACTCCAGCAATCTTGCCCGGAAAATCCCATGGACAGAGGAGCCTGATAGGTTACAGTCCATGGGGTCGCAAAGAGTCGGACACGACTGAGCGACTTCACTTCACTTCACTTGACATCAGCCCTAGGACACGAGAATGCTTGTCACCCCATTTAGCACATGTGGAAACCAAGGCTCAGAACACGTGAGTTGGTTGCTCTGAACTGCACTGCCCAGGGGCACAGGGTCTGTTCACCGGCACACCAAGCGTGCACACGTTTCACTTGCACGACCTTCAGTGCCCAGCCCATTCAGAGCCAGTTCTCATACCTGGGACCCGCTTCCTGTGACTCCCTGGTGCTCAGGGAGGACAGAGCTTGCATGCCCCCGAGGCCCACACCTGAGGGGCCTGTGGAATGACGTTACAAGGTGGGCTGGCCCTGTCCCCCCCCGCCAGGGCCGGGCCTCCTCCCCTCTTCTCCAGACCTCTTCCTGCTCACAGGAGACCTTATTGACCAGAGGTCAAACCAATCTCCTCACCCCTGGTCCCTGAGGGGCGCTGTCCCGCCCGGAAGCAGCCTCCCATTAATGATTTTCCTCCTGGCCCACTGGGCAGAGGTGGCCGGGTGACCCAGGGTCAGCAAGGCTATGCGGGGCCATTCCCAGGGTGTGGGGACAATCCATCTTGCCCAGCTCCTACCATCTGAACCGCACTCTGGGGCCAGGTCAATCCCGAGGGAGGTCACCGGGTGGCCTCCGACATGGAGACAGAGTCCGTCCATTTGGGAAGGTGGAGAGTGCCCTGGGCTTCCTGGGCCGGGCCTCTGGGGGCTGCAGGTCTTTGCACGGGCCGGATCCTCCATGGCTGAGTCCCTTTGCTGTCCACCCGAAACTATCACAGCACTGTCAATCAGATACACTCCAACACAACACAAAAGCCCTGGATAAAGCCTTGCATGTGTGCCCAGTCGTGTCCGACTCTTTCACGACCCCATGGACTGTAGCCCGCCAGGCTCTTCTGTCCGTGGGATTCTCCAGGCAAGAACACTAGAGGGGATTGCCATTTCCTTTTCCAGAGGATCTTCCCGACCCAGGGATCAAACCCGTGTCTCCTGCATTGCAGGCAGATTCTCTACCGCTGTACCACCTGGGTCTATAATACAAAATAAAAAGTTAAAAAAAAAGAAACGGCACGCCTGGCTGGCCCCTGCCCCAAGTACCTCCTCTGGAAGGTACCTGTTTCCTCTCCTCTGGCCTCAGGTTGGGTTATAGCCTGTGGGTTCTACTGTAACGCATTGTTCATTGTCCCCAGAGTCCAGTTTACCTGGTGTACCCCTGAATCTCCACCTTTGCACCTGGCAAATGTTTGCCATACAACTGCGGCTAGGATGAGGGGGTCCTGGCACCCAAAATCAGCCCACCACTTACTAACCAGATGAGCTGAGTAACAAGAGAGGGTTTTTAAAGCCATCAGTTGCTAAGCTCTCCTCTGTTCCAGGCTCTCTGCTAAGAAGACCTCAAGACACGGTACCTCATCACACTTCTTCAGCCTCCTGTGGAGGAAGGCCCAGCACCGGTCCACCTCTCCGGGTCTGCCTACGGAGCTCAGGCAGAGCAGCACCGCTCGGGAGGGTCCTCTCCCTCCGTTTCCTGCTACTTGGCCTCACCGCCCAAGGGGGGCCCGTCTTCCAGGCCTTCCTGGAGCAGTCAGAGCTGCTCTCTACCTGGCTAACAGCTGTCTAGGTGCATAACCACCAGAGGTACTGAAAGGCTGCAGTGTGACAGGGATCAAAAGGCCGCAGCTCTCATGAGGTGAGCAGGGATGGACAGGCAGGGTGTCTCCTGGGGCAGAGATCAGTGCCTTATAAGAGGCTCTCCTTCTCCCGCCCACCACATACCTGCCTTTTGGGTCAAGGCAGCTTTTCCCACAACAGGGGAGCCTGCGGTGGGGGTCCCCTTGAAGCCTGACCGAGACCACGATTGCCTCCTGGGGCCCCCCTCCCTCACCTGAGGGCTTGGGCTCTGATGGGAATATTCATGCCCAGACCCAGGAATTGCACAGGGGCAGCAATGGCCCAATGGGTTCAATTGTCCCCCCCGGCTGTGCCCCAGAACGTAGCATGGACACGGTGGTGCTTGGTGGAACAGAGCTCACTATCTCTGCCTGCAGTCTCACGGCGGGGGGCTACCCTATTCCAGAATCCATCTGGCTGCCCCCATCCACAGCACAGCACTCACGCATAGTCCTTTACCAGCCAGCCCCCACCCACTTTCCAAGCCTCCTCCCTTGGGCACCTTGGAGGGAAACTAACGTGTGTGAAAAGATGCTGGGGTGAGCCCCCATGCCGGGGCCAGCTTCCAGGTTTCCATCTCCCCAATCCCTCATGACTCTGAAGGCATGTTTGCAGGAATTTCCTATTTTTTCCTGGGCCCACCTCCCACCATTGGCCCCATCTCCTATATACACACGTCACATCTAGACACCCACATCATACACATTCAACAAGGTAACTAACCCTCACGGACCTCAAGTGTGACCTGGCTCCATCACAAATCACCAACTTATTCGACTTCTTTAACCCTCAGTTTTCTCATCAGCAGAATGAGATTGCTTACAATTATTTATCTCAGAAAACCATTAGTAATCATTAGGTACCTTTTTCCTTTTTCTTTTGTCGAAACAGCCACAACTCATGGAGCATGTCCTCTGTGTAAGAACAACTTTAAGTAAATTATCTCATGTTGTCCCCAGAGCAGCCCTATGAGTTGGTATGATCATTATCCCCATTTCCCAGATTAGGAAACTGAGGCTCAGATAGGTTACATTGCATAGAATTGGTACAAAAAAGGATCAAGATTTGGATCCAGCTCAGCTTAGGACGCACACTCCCCTCCTCTTCAGCCTGGCCTGCTTCTCTCTGCTTTTCCCTTCTCTCTGTTACCCACTTCTCCCCCATTCAGGAAAGCGGTTGACTCTGGCCACAAGCCAGTGGGGCAGGGACTGAGGTGGAGGATTAAACATGAAAGGACTGAAGGCCTTGAGCTCCCCATCTTACCTAAGAGAGGAGGATGGGCTCAGACTGCCCCCTCCCGCCCAGGTCCCNCTGACTTCAGGAACCAGGGGCTGGCGGACAGGCAGGACTCAGGGCACACCAGAGTCAAACGTGTCACTGAGGCTCCTAGTCATTGAGCGCTGGTAACGAGCTGGGTGCTGTAGCAAGAGCTTCCCCCAGGGGACCACAATGCACCCCGACAGCAACCCCAAGGGGGGTCCCACCCTGATGCTCATATTAGAGCTGAGCCACAGAGAAGCCAAGAGTTCCCTCAATCATGCAGCTTCCAAGTGGCGGGGTATGACCCAGGTAGGCTGAGTCATGAGCCTGAGCTCCTATTCATCCCTGTGCGCCCCAGCAGATAGTGCACTGGGTCATGGAGCAATGAGAA
Organism: Redunca redunca; assembly: GCA_006410935.1. Taxonomy (NCBI): domain Eukaryota; kingdom Metazoa; phylum Chordata; class Mammalia; order Artiodactyla; family Bovidae; genus Redunca; species Redunca redunca. The sequence continues at coordinate 10,290 of SJYQ01096622.1, forward strand.
AGTGCAGAGGGCTTCTGAGGCAGAGGTGGGATGGGGAGAGTGGTAAAGAGCCACTCTGCCCAAAGCACCTGCCATCTCTTCACAGAGCACATTCAGGAAAAATGCCGAAGCCTTAGATATCTTCTTCATCCTGCTCAAAATCCAGTCCAGGGTCAGCCATGATTGCTAATGAGAAGCACCATAATTGAATGCCTCCTGCATATCAGGTTCATGATATGGCTTCAGTGACTGTTCCCAAGGAGTGGTATTACTATTCCTATTTCTCAACTGATGAGGAGATAAGAGACTCAGAGGTTAAAGATCTTTCCCAAGGGCACTCAGCCTGTGAGTGATGCAATGAAGATAAAATTCAGACCTAAACCCAAGATCTGTGCTCAGACAAGAGGGGACCTGATATCACCGATGCAAGGAGCAGGTCCTTCTGGCTTTCTCCAGCACTGTGCAGCATGTCCGCACACACAGAGCATATAATCCATCGAACAACTACAATGACTCTGTTATTTACTGAGTGTAGCCACGGTGCTGGCTGCTCTGTGCCCACTGTCCTAGTTAGTCCTCCTCACCACAGCCCTTACAAAGCAGGTACCTTCCACGGCTCCATTACACAGATGGGGAAAACTGAGTGCCAAGGGTGGAAGGCTAAGAAATTTGCTAAACAGCTGCTCAGCAGCACAGATAGGATTCAAACCAAGATTTCTCCTATGTCAAGGCCCACACATTCAAGCTTCACAGAAGCTGCCTAGCTCACTTCATTGACACCCAGGTGGATAAACTGAGGCACAGTGAGGGAGGTCACCCAGCGAGCCAGGGACAGAGCCAGGACTCCAATCCAAGCATCCTCAGCATGTTTCTGCTCTGTGGCCCATGGGGGGCTTTTCTTTGGCCCCATCCTCAGCAAAGCAGCATTTTAAATGGACTTGAGGCTTTATGCCATTTGGATGTCAGAGCAAACAAAAGCCAGTCACCTCCCAGCCACAATCAGCAAGTCTGCCTAAAGCCTGAGGGCCCGCTTACCCTTCGATATTTCTGAACAAATCCCAGTGCTCAGACCTAAGGAGGCAGTAGCAGGCGCTAGCTAGCCCTGCCTGAGGCCCGGTGGCTCTCCTCAGCCTCACTGGCAGGGCCCGTGGCGTTACCTCCCCTAAGCTGTTGGCCACGGGTTCCTGTGAGTGAGGGGCAAGCGCAACCCAGCACAAGATAGGGAGCACACAGATATCCATCAGACAACTCCTGCCCTCAGAAAGAAAACAATCAGCCCCTTCCTTCTCCCCAGTCACCAGTGACGTGGGCAAGTGGAGCTTCCACCACTCACAGGGCAGTGGAGGGTGTCCGCCCAGGGCAAAGTCTTGAAATGCAGGTAAGATTGCAGAGCCCTGGGCTCTGCACTCCCCCCTGCTCCGCATCCTTAGGGAGGAGGAACTGTCTTACTGGTTGTTGCCTTCCCATTTTATCCACGCAAAAGCTGAGACCCAGAGAGGTTAAGTAACTTGCCCAAGATCACACAGCAAAGACAACGCAGAGTGACTCTCTGAACCTGGCAGACTTGGAGCCTCTAAAGTGCTGTTTCATAAGCCTGGGTCCTAGAGGCCAAGCTTGAAGTGAATCCCACTCTGCCTTACCCTCCTGCCATGTAACCGGGCAGATTACTTCTTGCCCCGAGCCTCACTCCCTTCATCTGAGAATTCCTAATCTCAGGCTGCCTGTGAGGCACAGCCTAGGTGCTGTGAGAAACCGTCCTTCACGTAAGGAGTCTGCAGCACCTGGCGGGAGCTCCCAGTGAGGGTGTCAGCCCGACACCCTGCTTTCCCACGCCAAGAACGTCTCTGATCAGGACCAGCTGAGGGCAGAAAGTCTCCTCCCTGTCCCCACCCACCTCCTTCTGGGGGCCCGCCGTGCCCTCGCAGTCTCCAGGGCAGGGAAGAGGCAACGCTGTGGTCCTGACATGCTACCCAGAGCTTGCTGGACCCTGGCAGTGCCAACCACAAGAAATTTTAAAAATCCACCTCCTTGCCTCAAAGCAAGTGACACTCCTGGGCTGCAGGAAAGCTGGCAGGGTGCCCCTCTCCCCTTCCATGTGGGGAGAGGACTGAACCCACCAGCCCTGTGCCCCCTACAAAACTCCCACCTCTAGCTTGGAAACCCTTTCAGACCAGAACATCCCAGGACGAACAGGGCCTGAAGACACCAGATCAGATGCCCTCAACCAGACAGCCCCCAGGCCCCCACCAGCTCTGATCCCAACTACAGGGATCCTATCACGGAGATCCAACCAGATCACCAGATCTCTCCTTAAGGACCCCTAGCATGTCTCTGGAGACTCAGTCTCCCCAACAGTATTCTTTCAGTATTTCTCGAAAAGTCCGCCTGGTGTGCTGAAAAGAATACGAGATCCTGATTTCAAAGAGTTGAACAAACTCCTTCCCCACTCTGGGCCTCAGTTTCTCCATCTGGGAGATGGGAATATCATCCTCACCTGCTTCAGTCTCCCTTGCCACGTGGTAGCAAGGATGAAACAAACCTCCTGATGCAAGAGCCACTTGGAAATTCTTACAAGCAAAACTTGCTCAACAAAGGCGGGTCATTTCTCCCCAGCCTTGGTTTCCCCCTCTGTCAGCTAGGAGGCCACTCCCTGCCTCTCAGCACTTCACATCCTGGAAAGGAGGGCGCTGAAGGAGCTCCTGTGAATCTGGCACACTCCCTCTCTAGACCAGGGGCTCCATGAGGCCAGGAAGCGACTGGCCTTGCTCCAGGGCCAGCAAGAACCAGGCTTGCGGCCAACATGTGAGGAAGGGACACCTGACTGGTCAGACGAACGGATGCATGAGGCTGCTTCTTGAGAAATTAAAAGTGCAACCCAACAGGAATGCTTTCCATTCTTTTGAAGTCCCAGAGGACTCTGTCTCTGGCTTCACCATCCTAGTGAACTGGAAGAAAGTTTCTAAACCGCACAGAGGAGGCC